>CABFWO010001245.1:0-76407 GCA_902155825.1 Timema genevievae
GTTAGATAGTTCAAGAAGCTGATAGTACCATCCCTCCTCTCCTCCTGTACCCCTGTGTTAGATAGTTCAAGAAGCTGATAGCACCAAAACTTCCATTACCCCACGTCTAGACGGTGCGTCAGATCTAAGTAATCTTGGCTCCACGCGCTCCCTGGATCACATCCTTGTGAATCCAGCTCGTGTCTTGATTGCATTAAAGTTGTCCCTTGACGAGGCAGCCAAGGTCTCAAATAATCTTGTTTGCTCATTGGAAGGGCTGGAAGGTAAGAAGGATAACAGACTCGACTTGAGACAAGAAGTGGATTCACTTACCAGGCTACCCATTATTTAAAAATATTACCCTGGGGGAGAGGGGTCTCCTTCATTCACATGCACCGGGGAGGAACTATTAGCATGATTAGCAGCATCTATCACTCAGCCCTAGAGGCAAGTCTTGTCTAGTTTGTTGGTGATGGGGAGGTTGAGGTTCGACTCCTGGCCGGAAGTACCGAGGTTATTTTTACCCTAAATGGTTTCTCTCTCCTCATTCATGATTATGCTGGTACATTTACTCATACTGCCACCTTCCTCATCCTTACTCCAGTTGTGTAAATATGTGGATGTATGAGGTGAGGGGAAAACCCTATAAATATGAGTGAATTTAATCCAAATTTTATGGAATAAGATGTGGAAGGGACAATTCAAGGAAATTCATAAATATTTGCCTGGGGAGCAAAGGAAAAATGACAGTTTAAATAAAACCACTCTCAAAACACATGCGTGTAGTTTAAACACGAACCTTCAATTAAAAATCTATGCACAAATACACTCCAAAATCCCACTCGAGATAGGCATATGCTTTACAAGTGGTGCTGGTATGGTTTTATACTAACACAAAATGTTCTTTTGTATCTATATAGTAAATATGTTGTTTTGTTAACCAATTCCACCTCTTACAAAGAACTTACCGCAATTAGTAAACCATTTAAGTTGCTTTTAAAAGGTTCACTAATACAATGCCTTAAATATAACGGTAACCGTCCCCATGGAGTTATAATAGATAAGTAAGTGATGCAAATTTATTCTCCAAGAAGCGGTTCCCCTAATAAGAGCAACTTGTCAATCATTATCCACAAACATCTCCCTCGTCAACAAGTTTCACCATTTCTCACATTACCTTGCCTGGTGGTTATGTGCAACGTTGTGCGTGTTGGTACGTCCTAGCGTCAGGAAAGAATTAATTAATTAATTTCTTAAACACTCATTTGCTTATCTACCAAAATTGACTATTTATCCTTGAGACGTAGCCTGTTTGTTTATCCCTCAAATAAACCGGCATTTTTATCGCCGTATAAACAATGTATGTGTACGAGCAAGTCAGTCATTTTAATAGTAAACTATGTTAAAAGCTTAATCTAACCAAACGCAGCTCCTGCTTTCTGGTCGATATGAAACCTGCCCGACATTCCCGCGGCACGGTCTTAGAGGAGCTGCGCTGCAGGACATTAATCCAAATTACGTGGTCTTGTTTATAGGGGAATAAAGTCGGGGAACGGTCCCATTGTTTGTGGGGATCACCATCAAACTTTGCTTGGTACGCCGTCAAACCTTAACCGGCCCATTTTGAGGGCAGCGTTAAAATATTTTGATTAGCCCTGCCGTAAGCTCTGCGCTTCTGGAAGACGGAGACGGCGTCTTGACAAAAGAGAGCAGATGTGTTCCTCAGCAGGGAGCTCAACATGCATGTAGCCACACTGTGATTTTTATTTTTTAGTTAGCTACACCGAGAGGAATTATTATCGTCTGATACAGTGATCGTAATTAGCTTCGAATCATTCGTGCTGTATCTTCTACCCTAATTTAGAAATACTTAATTCTTAATCCTACCAGGATTCAACCCAGATACTTTTAGAAGAAACTGGTAACCATCCGTAGCACATTGGATCAGTCTTATCAACAGTGTGATAAAATTTCCCCAACTCTCTCTTTTACTATATCCAGAGGCGATGAAAAAGTTTATAAACTTAAATTAATTGCTAAAACTCCCTCTTACAAATACATCTTCTTTTGTAATTATATTAGTCTATTAAATGATGCACACCCATGTCTTCTTAAAAGTAAAACATCGCAAACAATAGTTTTTTTTTACTACACGGAGTTTTCTCTGAAATTAAATAAAAACATCTCCCGAAAACACAGAGAAGGATTCAACCCCACCCCCTAGAAGTTAATTAGTTTTATTTGTTGCTTTCTCTTATTTTGTTTTCTTTCTATGGTTTTTACAGGAACAAAATTGGACACCCACCAAGAGCTAAAGATCCTGAAATTTTACAGAACTTGACGAAAATAAGGTAAATAGAATAAATACTATGTAAATAAATGGGATGACACAATCGCACAAGCATTTTTATATTGTGTATTATAGATGGGAATAAAAGGTTAAAATAAATTTTCAGTAAACTACCCTTGAGTAAGTTTTCTTAATAAAACACACCATCGTGTTAATCACAATAAACACTCACTATATATACATTTTAAACCAAATTTTCATATATTTTCCATAAATTTCAAATTTTCAAACATTACTTATTAATAAGCTACTCTAAAATTATTATTCTTAGTTTGTAAAAATAAAAACTTTTTTTATTTGTTATGAAAAATCTTTCCCCTGGTTATCATTTTGATGTCAACATTCAAGGTAAATTTAGAAAAAATTGAAATTTTCTGTAATTTCTTAAATTAATCTACTTTATAAATATAAATATATAATATTATTTTTCATGTAAAATTGTCTCCAGGTACCAATTTTGAACAAATTCTCAAAAACTATTATTTTCAAAATATTTTTAAAATCACTCACTTGTAGCTGCCATCTAATAAATTTTTACCCCAAAACCAAGTATACCTTGTTATTTGGGATGTCAAAAACTTCCTAGATATCTATTTTAAACAAAACCCCTCCTACCATTTTCTAAAAATTTGGAATTAAAAAAACCACTCATCAGTAAGCTACCCTAATTTTAGGTCTAGTGTCAAAATCAAAAGAACGTCTCGAGGTATTGCCTTACAACATCTAGATATCAAGTTTGAATAAAATCAAGCAAATCGTTTCAGATCTGTGACCAGGGACAGACAGGCGTGGGGGACAGGCAGAATTTTAAAATCAATTTTTTTATTTTTTTTAGGTTTGGATAGAACTAAAACTTAAAAATTCATCTTAAAACTCAAGTTAGAAAATTTTCACGATTACGCCACTTTCTCATATCATGTCTTGGCCAAATTTGTGTGTGTAAAGGGAATGACGGGATGGTGGTATCGGCTCTATCTATTGATAAAATTGACCAATTGGTCAATGACACGATTAGTGGATAATTGGTCACACGTAGTCCTAGAGTATAAACACATGGTTACCTTGGAGAAATTGGTAAGAAGAAGTTTGAAGAAACACCCATACACACCACACACACACACACACACACACACACACACACATACTCTCTCTCTCTCACACACACACAAACACACGATAGGGGATTTTATTCACCAAACGAAAGTGGAGTTATTGAAAATTTAACATAAGAATTGTAGAATGAAAGCTATGCCAGGTTTATTGTGAAAAATGACTTAATCTTCTTGAGGGGTGTTTCATAGTCTTGCTTGTAATTAGTGCTTAAAATAAAATATATCAATATCCTATATTCACGTGGATATAATTGGTTTAATATTCCTTCAACTGTTAGTTTATAATTAGATAGTAATATCGCCGTCCCGCTCTTTCATATTGTCAGGATGGAATACACGAACGGAAGAAACAAGTCGGGTTCGTTGGATTTAATATAATAAAACAGAATACAATGTGATGCCTTGTCAATAGAACATGTGGTCTTGAGAAACTGATGGAGGGTTATACGGGGTGACTAGGTTCGCCATAGCTCCAACAGTCCTTGAGTGATACTTAGAAGGGTAGTTGTGTAAAGCGGGGTTTACACATGCAATGATTATTGGCGCCACTCAACTGGCGCCCGTTTAGTGGCATATGGAAACCTGTAAATTCAACTGGCGCCACTAATCATAGCGCCAGTAAAGTAAGGAGCAGTTGAACTTTTTGGCGCCAGTATCTTGTTTGTTTGTAAACAGTGTTTAAATTGATAATAGTTTTTTTTACAAACGATGGCGACACTAGAAAATAAATGATCAACAAAATATATAATAATGATCCTCGAGGCATATGAACAGTATCCATGCTTGTGTAACCACAACATTTCTTCATTAATAAAGACAGAAATAAAAGAGATGAGGCATTGAGAAAAATAGTCAAGGTTATGTCCGATGCAGTCACAGAATTTAGTCTAAGCACTGCAAAGGCCAAAATACGTAGTATTCGAAATCCATTTACGAACCCATAATCTATGCTTTCGCTTTTTCTTTTTAATTTTTTCTGGAGTTCTAAAGACACGATTTGCACTACGACATCAATACTTGCATTAACTACGGCAGTTGACGCCATGTTGAATACTGCGCCAGTAGAAAAATGGTTGATAAATGTGGAAACACAAACTGGCGATATTAATATTGGCGCCATTAAACTGGTATACTCCTGGCGCCAATAATCATTGCATATGGAAACCCCGCTTTATATTCGTAATGCCGTTTACCAGGTCTAGCTTTACTTTGTATTGTGCTACTCAGCCCCTATGCTCCTTTAGAATATTACGTAGACTTTAGCTCTGTCATTCTAACACTCGTCCCTAGCTCGCTTACCAAGACCGGATACGATCCAGGACTCTTCCAAGGGTATTACCCTGTGGATGAGGTAGTGGAAAGTTTGCTGGTTCCCAAGGAAGGATCGCGTCGTGGTTATAACCCATACTCCTCTCTCGAGAGCCGAGAACACAAAAGGTTGTACATTAGGTTCTGAGGTTTCCCTCTCCATTACTTTAAGACAGCTTGCAAACTTGTATTGACATTGCTATACAATTTTGCTGTTATTTAGCAACAAGGGAATTATTTACCACACAAATTATTTGCATACAATTATGGGTCATCTATTCTTCCCACATGAGCTTATGACGCTTGTGAAACACATGATACATAAATTAACAATCCAAATAGTGTAAGGTACTTACAATAACGTGTTCTCTCAAATCGGATCGTACAACTGTGTGAAATATAGCATCTCACGGCGACACATGATAGTTTACTGTGTTTCTTTTTTATTTACTAACCATACAACCCGCATCACAAAAGGGTATGAAATGTGGTATTAAATATACAGTAGGATCGGGCTAATTTGACACTGATTAATTCGAAAAATGGAACAATTTGAACCCACCATTATTCTCCATGAAATTACTATTCAAATAAATGGTAAAATAAACGTTTAGTTTGAATTTTAGAAGAAAATATTTGAATAATTCAAAGCCTAAACATTGTTAATTTTTTTCGAGTTTGTTCCTTAACGATCGTTAATCACTCTCCCCATGTGCCAATGGTGTCAAATAAAGTTTATTGACGCATAGTAAAAGAGAAAGCGGGGAATTATGCATCGGCAGCGAGTGGGTTTAGTTAAATATAGGACGTGTTGGCTCGGATTTCATCGCTTCTGTGTGATAGTGTAATCAAGTGATGCCCAGCAAAACTACAACCAATCAAAATCATTCATTTTTACTTTCTCGCTATCTTACAGGTAGAGAAAGTATTGTGATCGTCAAAAAAATCGAACTTAAGATTTTGATGACTCTCAACGTTTCATGACCACCGAATCCGAAAATGTGGTTTTTGAATTGCCGTCTGTCTGTTTGTACCTCGGACTAGAGCTTAAACTACTTTACTGATCAGGCTAAAACTTGGTATCTAGGATTTTCATAGGGTTGCCCCGAGGGGTTTTTGGAATAGGATATATAACCCTAAAATTAAGAGTATGTTAATGAAGGGCAAAAAGAGAAAAAGTCGATTTTCTCAAAATCGATTTTGATTAAATTTAATTTCAAAACATTAATAAATATTCCAAACTAAATGGCTACTTTCAATATTTCAGCAAAATTATTTTAAGGGCTCCGTTCTGATGCGTAAATTCTCATTTTGTATCATATCTCCGAAACTATTTGAGATAGAAAATTACTTATCATTACAAATATGTAGGTATATTTATAATGCAAATATTTTATTCTAAACATATTTTTACCAAACCAATAACTTTCAAGCTATACGCAAATATATATATATATATATAAATATATATATATATATTTATATATATTTATATATATAAATATATATATAAATATATATATATAAATATATATATAAATATATATATATATATATAAATATATATATATAAATATATATATAAACTTTTTGAACACTAAAGGTAAAGTATTGCGATCGTTAAAAAAAAATCTAACCTGAAATGTTGATGAATGTCAACGTTTCATGACCCCCCGAAACCTAAAAAGTGGTATTTGAAATGTCGTCTATGTGTGTGTGTCTTTTTAACCTCAAAGTTAAGAGTAGATTAATAAAGGGCGAAAAGAGAAAAAAATCGATTTTCTCAAAATCGGCTCTAACGATTTTGATTAATATTCGTATCTATGCGTTAAATAAGATTATAAATAAACTGGCTTTTTCATTTTCCCATAAAAATGACTTTTAGGGTACTTTACAGAACCTGAGATTTCCGTATCCCCGCAACTATTTGAGATACTAAATAACTTATTATTACAAAATTGTAGTACTATTAAAAATAAAAAACTTTTATATGAGATACATTTTTATAAAACCAAAAATTTCTGAGATATTGGCAAATATATTAATACAATTTTGTGAGTTTTAATTGTAAAGAAATACCACTTAAGTTTTAGCGCAATAATTCTCTAATGCCATAGAGTAAGAAATGAGTAAGTCTCTCAAAAAGCGTATGTTCTTTTTCTTTCAATCTCTTAGAAGAAATTTGTGTATAACAATGAACTATCTCTATCATTTTAGATTCAATATTTACCTATTTTATTGGTCAAAATTTATAAATGAGGAATTTAATAGCAATCCAATAACCATAATATGTGCAAACCCTAAAAAAATATTGAAAATTTTAAACCAGAAGTCGACATTGTAATACGAAGTGTTGACCCTTGGGGACCCAATATCAATATTTTTACTTTCTCACTACCTCACAGGTAGAGCAAGTATTGCGATCGTCAAAAAAATTTAACTCGAGATTTTGATGGATGTCGACGTCTCATGACCCCCCGAACCCTAAAAAGTGATTTTCGCAATGCCATCTGTCTGTCTGTCCATCTGTCTGTCAGTTTGTACCTCGGGCTAGAGCCTAAACTATTTTACCGATTGGGCTAAGACTTGGTATATAAGGGTTTCATAGGTTTACCCCGAGGAATTTTTGGAATTTGCTATCCAATCCTAAAATTAAGGATAGTTTCCTTTAGGGCGTAAAGAGAAAAAATCGGATTTAACGATTTTGATTAGATCTCATTTTTTAAGTTTTGATCAATATTAAAAACCAAATGGCTACTCTCAACTTTTCGTCAAAATGACTTTAAGGGTTCCGGCCTGATGCGTAAATTATAATTTTCAATTTTATCTTCGTAAGTCTTTGAGATATGAAATTACTTATCATTGCATACATGTGGATCTATTTATAATAAACCTCTTTTACTTGAAATATATTTTTATAAAACCAAAAGTTTTCAAGCTATACACAAATATATTTTTCTTTTAACTTTTCAAACACCTTAAGATAAAGTATTACGACAATCAAAAAAAATCTAGCCCGAGATGTTGATGGATTTCAATGTTTCATGACTCCCGAACCTTAAAAAGTTGTTTTTTCAAAGCCTTCTGTCTGTCAGTGTGTCTGTATAACCCTAAAATTAATAGCAGTTTCCTAGAAGATGAAAAGAGAAAAATCCCATTTTCTCAAAATCGTCTATAGGCCTAACGATTCTATCTCTCTTATTTTAGACTCAATAGTCAATAACTACCTATTTTATTGGTCAAAATTTATAAATGAGAAATTAAATAGCAATGCGATAACCATAAGATGTGCATCCCCTAGTAAAATGACGAAAATTTTAACCGGTAGTCAACATTTTAATACGAAATGTTGGCCCTCGGTGACCCAATATCGTTATTTTTTATTGGTCCAAATATACAAATGAAGACGTTAATTCTTTAAAAATAAAATTATGGAATTTAAAACCATGAACAAAAAAGTTATACCTATGTCTAGCGCAATTGGTTCTCGGGTTTGCTAGTGTATATTATATTACGAATTTTGAGTAAATATCTCCATTTCTAAACAATAGAGCGAGAAAGTTCTTGCGGAGTTCCATGCCATTTTTTTCTAATGTGATATCATTATTTTAAGTTTAAAAACTGATTTAAGTCTGAATTTTTTATGTGTTAATTTTTCCAAGTTTTTATATTTAAATTGTTCTGGTTTTTCATGTAGACCTATGTATATATTGTGAATGTGTGTTTTATACAGCACATACCAAATGTGTGTTTATATGTAGCATATTGTGTGGTTATTGATTTATAGTGTACCAGCTGCCTAGATAATCATAAACATGGTTAATTCGAATCCTGGATAGTTCCAATTAAAAAAAAATCCTTTGGACTTCAAACTAAAAAGATTCTACTGTAATAACGGTATAAATAGTTTAAATGATAGTAATCACACTTCTTTGTATTTTCTAATGATACAATCCGCATCACACAATTGTATCAAATGTAGTGTTAATTATATCTCACGGCATCGAAAAATTAAATAAAAGTAATAAGACTATGTTTCCTTGAATTTTCTAATGATACAATCCGCATAACACAAGTGTATCAAATGTAGTATTAATTATATCTCACGGCATCGAAAATTTAAATAAAAGTAATAAGACTATGTTTCCTTGAATTTTCTAATGATACAATCCGCATCACACAAGTGTATGAAATGTAGTATTAATTATATCTCACGGCATCGAAAATTTAAATAAAAGTAATAAACTATGTTTCCTTGAAGTTTCTGATGATACAATCCGCATCACACAAGTGTATGAAATGTAGTATTAAGTGTTTCTCATAGCATCGCTATTTGGCCCCATTTGTCTGTGTTAAAACTAGAGACGTGGAGCGATGTCGGAGCAAGCAGGGCTTGTTCAAACTGTAAATGGGAATAGTTCTCATCCCTCAGTAGAACTTTTACTTGCCAGTCATAGCTCAACACACATTCCACTGTGAGAATGTCATTTGTTGACTGTAAACCAGGGGAAAAGGATACATCATAGGTACTACAGCTCTGTCCTTTTGATGATGCCTTTATTAAAGCGTACACATAATTAATTAGAGGTATTACTACAACTCAAACATTTAGCATTTCATTGCTGTGAGTCCGAAACAGCGATATTATGTTTTAATATGAGCCACTATCACTTTGTTGAGCAGTGGGTGTGGTCTTGTTGAGAAGTGTGTGAAGTCGTGTTGAGCAGTGTGTGAATTCTTGTTGAGCGATGTGTGAAGCCTTGTTGAGCAATTTGTGAGGCAGGGCCAGATTAAGATTATGTAAGTCCCTGAGCTACAGGTATTTTGAAGCCCCCAGTAATATTTTCAAAAGGAAAATTAAAGTTAAAGAAAACTTAAATTTAATCCTACAAGACTAACAACAGTTAATTAACATTCAAACCTTTTCTTTGCGTTATTTATTCAAAGAGAACGTTTTGTAGGGTTCCAACCAATAAAACCGTTATTAATTTTGTAAAGTCTGTTTGACGTCATACAACTTCAATATAATGTATGTATACAGTACAGTGTTTCTTTTTGTCGTATTATGTTTACTACCCCTCCCCCCCCCCCACACACACATACACACATACACACATATATCAGAGTATATTAATTGAACCCCCTTTTAAATATATAATTTAGAGTACTTTTATTTTGATTCAGCATTCACACATGAAATAACTTTTCACTTAATCTCTGGAGCCCCTCCATCTGGTGGAGGTCCCTGGACTGTAGTCGCTAAGGCCTAAGCTTTAATCCGCCCCTGATGGGAGGTCAAGTGTGGTGGGTTGCCTACATTTCTCGTTTCAACCTACCCCCCCTCCCCCCACCTTCAAATACAAGTGGCACTTCAAAGAGGAGAGGGGGAAGAGCATCTGTGACGTCTTTGGTACAACAGAACCTTCTCAACAACACCAGGAGTGTAAATTAATTTATATCCTACTATCTAATCCATGTGCTAGCTACCAGTAAGTTTAAGTCCTGGAAACAGAATGAGGAGGGTGAATAGGACCAACCCTATACAGTTATTGACGTGATCTATCCAACATAATAATACATGATAAATGTACCTCTTCATCCGATTCAGTCAGAAGTGCTAACGAACAAGTTAATGCTCCTGCCTGATTCTTTGAAAGTGAGAAACTATCGTTACTTCACAAGACAAATATTTATCACTTGCCATTTTTAATATATTTAAATACCCACCAATGAAATCATTCTAAATTTGAATGGAAGTCTGACCCTCTGTTTTGCTACCTGCGCTCTTTATAAATGCATGACAATACAAAGCTGAAAGAGAGCAACACTTGTATCTAACCACACAACTCTAATAACAGAAATATTTTTTCTTCAGGCAACGGGATATGGAATTTATTCAAGGTCCCTAACAAAGTCCCTAACACCAGGGATTGAACTATGGTCTCTATCACCTGGGATTGAACCAGAATCCCTATAACCAGGGATGAAATTAGGATCCCTACCACCTGGGATGAAGCCATGGTCCCTATAATCTGATATTGAGCCAAGATCCCTAGCACAAGGAAGAAAAACAGGGCCCCAAGCACCTGGGATGGAACCAGGGTCCAAATTTCTGGGATGAAATCATGGTCCTTATCTCCTAGGATTGAGCCGTGGTCCCTAGATTCCAGGATAAAAATAGGGTGTCTAGCGCATGGGTTAGAGCCAAGGTCCCTAGAACCAGGGAGAAAAACAGGGCCCCAAGCACCTGGGATTGAACCAGTATCCCTAAAACCAGGGATAAAATTAGGGTCCCTACCACCTGGGATGAAGCCATGGTCCCTAGAACCTGAGATTGAGCCAAGATCCCAAGCACAAGGGAGAAAAACAGGGCCCCAAGCACCTGGGATGGAACGAGGGTCCCTCCTAGATTGCGCTAAACATCTTATGTGCTTGCCTGGTGCCCGAACACAATACTATATATTGTAATCTTTCATCAACTACTACTAAGTGACCAGCAAATATCGAGAACGATTAAGGCTGCATATTAAGGCGACAATGACCTAGCTGAAAAATTACCTCCGGTGAAATAAATACACGTGGTATATCACAAGTGCCCCCAAAACTTTGGATGCAACCAGGGTACCCAAACGTAGTAGTTACTCTATCCCTTCACTAGGCTTACGTCACTTCGACATTCCTATATTGAGAGAAATCTCATATACCATTTTATTCTGTGCCCTACGTTTTGATACTCTTTTAAAGCTATACACATATTTACACTATTGGGCTAAGAATGAGTAAGGTTGAATTTAAAGAAAATATATCCATATTACATGAAGTGAGTGTACGACAATGTAGGAAAAACGCCCTCAGTGCACCCAGCAGGGACTCATTCCCCAATATACACATCATTGTAAATCTAGTGCGAGAGTGACGCTTAGTTTGGAATATTGACCACTGAAGTGAGTCTTATCTATATATATTTTTTTATAATATAAATAACGTACTTTGGTAGAACAGCAGATTGTTAAATCAAGAAATTAGATTAATTAAAACAGACATAACAACAGTCCTAAGAAATCACCTCACAGATTGTTAAAGAACAAAAATTGATTCCCATAAATAGGTAAAACTGTAGATCTGTGCGGGATATTACTAATCAATAACTAAATATTGTAAAGAATTAACTGATAAGCTATAAAAAGTGTAAGTTGTCAAATGACTAGCCTGGAGCTGTTAATACTTCAACTAAAGATTTAAAAAAACATTACTTGAATGATCAATTATACTATAACAGCTCAAAAAAATGCTAGCAAGGAATATTCAAACATTTACTATAAAAATTTACAATAAAAAGGTGATTGATAGAAAGTTAATTAATTGACTAGATACTTAGTTTGGGAAACTTCCACACATAAAAACTGCTGACAAGGAATATTTAAACAATTACAATAAAAAGTACAATAAAAAAGGAGTTTGATAGACAATTAATTGACTAGATACTTAATTTGTGAAACTTCCACATATAAACACTGCTGACCATATAAATACAACATGAAATATATTAAAATTAACATCAAGATATAACCAACAACATAGTTCCACAAATTTATAAGTGTTTGGATTAATATTAAGAACTTGATATCTGAGTCAAATGGTTTAAAAAATGCATGTGTTAACAATCGAAAAGATTAATTAAAGAATTGCTGTAGTAACAGATGTCTCATCCAGGTTACTCTTAGTCAGTTATGTTGAATACATATATGTTGTTTAAATACAAGTTATTGGTTGCTATAAAATATGTGTAATACACGAAAAATGTTAATTTGAAAAATCTTAATGGAATAGATAAGGAACGTAACTTAAATTCAATTTTTTTTTTCAATTAACAATTCTTAGGAATTATGTTATGTCTGTTTTAATTAATCTAATTTCTTGATTTAACAATCTCCCTTTGAATAAATTAATCCCTTGTTATATTCATAATTATATTGTTTAATTGACTAAAGAAGTGTACCAATTAATTTAATTGCTGTTCTACCAAAGTACGTTCCTTATATTATAAATCTCATATTTCTACTTACTACATGTACAATGAATATAACTAAAATTATTTATATATGTTTTGTATCACCACTTATTACAACCAGATTGGGTTATACACATTATCTATAAAGAACACTAACGTTTGGAGATGAGGAAGGATGAATTTAGAAGATGTTCACCCACATTTGCCTGGATAGAACGAGTATAAATCTATTTAGTAAAAACCAGCCTTAGTACACCCAATCGGGGTTCTAACCCTGAAAATCAAGTCTATTATGAGATTAACGTCTTAGACTATTTGACGCCTAAAGTTGGTATTAAATAATAATACTTAGCACCACGTCTTACTACCCGTTTGGGTTATACGCTTAAGTGCTAATTATGCTAACGGGTTAGAAACTCGGAAGGTTAAACATAGAGGAAGTGAACCCGCATTTACCTATAGGGAAAGTGAAAAACAATTTATGGAAAACCAAATCCAGTTCACCCAAGTGAGAGTCGAACCTCGATCTCCCCCTCCTCGGCACTCAAACTCAACATGAAACTAGCGCGTTAGCTAACTATGCCACCAAGGCGGGTCAGGGGGGTCTTATTATGTTCACGCATGTATTTGTATGAATAACATATAAAATTTAAACTTCAGTAATAAAATATTGATTGGGTTTTCAGTACAAATATTTCTCATTATACCTTGCCTGATACCAACAAAAACAGTTGGGAAACCTCTGTTCGTTGACGCTTACGACGAAACGCTTCCTCAAACTAAGATCGAACAAGGAATGTTCTCAAATACGGCCGCAAACCCCGCTGCTGACGTCTTAAGTTAAACCACGAGAGTGGTAGTGGGAACAAGATTAAAAGTCCCAGAAACCAAACAAGGAGAGACTTCAGCTCATTTCTTTGTTAATATTCTTGTGGTATCCTCTCTATGCGACCAGATTTTTAGAGTTTCGAGAAGAAAGTTTTCTCCTCTGAGGTTGTATAGGCTGTAATTTAACCGATAGCTCTACACTCCGTTGTGTTAAGATCCAGAGCACTTGAAAATGGCAGCAGAGCATGCATATACTAGTTGGTGACGTCATTGTAGTAACACTAGTGGCTGCACTTCTTATTGATTGATAAACTAAGGGCAAGGGACTACAATTACAAAGCAGAGAGATGTACACACTTTGTTTGTTTGTAGCACGTGTAACATTATTTTTCACATATTCTTGCTAAAATGCCGCTATTGTTAATTTATATTGTTATTTAACTGCAGTTTTAAATAATAACAGTGGATAGTTTTATCTAGCACAAATAAACAGACTCATACATCCTTAAAGTAAACGTAACTGACAAAATCGTATGGTAAACTGTTTTTTAAATACTATCTTGAACTGGATGTTTGACATAGAAATCCTGAATTTTATGTTTGATACGGTTATAACCAACTTGAAGTTTGATACGGCTATCACCAACTTGAAGTTTGATACGGATATCACCAATTTGAAGTTTGATACGGCTATCACCAATTTGAAGTTTGATACGGCTATCACCAACTTGAAGTTTGATACGGCAATCAACTTGAAGTTTGAAATGGTTATCCTGAACATTATGCTTAATACGGCTACTATAAACTTTATGTTTGATATTGCTATCATCAACTTTACGTTTTATACAGCTATCATCAACTTGACTTTTGAAATGACTATCCTGAATTTAATGTTTGATACAGCGGTCATGAACTGGATGTTTTATATATATAGTTACTATGGGGTCAGCCTCAGTTGGAGTATGTTTACATATTTTGTTTTAATCATTCAAATAGCCGAAAAGATTTTACACAGATTTTGGTGCTCAAACATTTTTATAACTGATTTCCCATTTAATAGATAATAATATTTCTAGCAATACAAACCCCGCTTAGAAACTTTGACCAGCTTCATCTATGTATGTTCATGTAAGATCATCCGATAGTTCAAAAATCTGTTTGGGGGAAAAAAGCTGTCATGCAGCCGGAGCATATAAACTTTCTCCGAAAAACGTTGTCAAGTTAATTCTTTAGTAGATCTTTAAGGTGGGGATGTAGGAAACGTGATAAAAGACCAGTGTTTTTGCAGTTTTTTTGGAAAAACATTATTTTGCTCAAACTAAATGAAATATTGCTTTCATATAAATATAAAAGTTTAATTTTCTTCCTGTGGTGACCTCAATCCTTCTTGAATATCTGTCAAGGGTGTCCTAAAATTTCATAACAAATCTTTCTCTTCATTTGAAACGTGTGTCACATAATGCCACTATATTCATAAAAGATATTACAAGAATGTTGTTATCACCACGTGAAGAAAATTAAACCCTATTTATCTACTGAAACAATATTTTATTTATTTCGACCAAAAAAAAGTTTTGCTATAAAAACTGCAAAACCCCTGGCCTCTTATTGCGTTCCCTTCATCCCCACCTTAAGAAGCTTCACTAACAACGTTCTAAGTGTTTGAAAATTTCTACCAGAAACTATGTCAATTTGCTAAATACTGTTGTTATTTTCATCCATAAGCTCCCTGAACCAGAGAAACATCTCACTATATTCTTGAAAGTGTTCTGTTCCTAAATTTTCTTCCTCTGGAATAACGTCGCGTTTCAGTAAGATGCCATGTAAAACATTGAAGAAATCTGTCAACACAAAATATTTAACCTAAATAAACATTATTGATTCACATCCGTTCAACTATTTGTTTTGGTAAACACCCGTAAAGGCTCTTACTATGCACCATATCTTGAAGAACGCTTCCTCCATTTTAGACTCTACCAATTAATGTATGTGTAATTCATGCCACCCACTTAGTAAATTAGACGGTGATAAGGTTTACTGGTTAGTTAAAAGTATTGCTGTAAGGTGTAAGCTACTAGTGGAAAGGAAAGGACGTGTACTGATTTAGGTATTTGTTCAGAAATGTTGGGTTATTTCCTCTGTAACCCGAAAAAAATCAAATCGTCAAATATGGATTAGTAAAAAAGGTCTTAAATAAGCGGTAATATACCATTTCAATAAAGGAGATTTGATAAATAATATAATTTTAATGTTGCATGTATTGAGTTTGTTGAAACCACAATATTTTTGTTATTGAGTGTAGAAAGTTTGTTGAAAGCAAAATATCTTGGTTATTGGACCATAAATATGTTGAGATTATGTTATTTTGGTAATTGAGTGTAAAATGTTTGTTGAAAGCATAATATTTTTGTTTTTGAATGTATCAATTTGTAGAAAGCCTAATAATGTGGTTGTTGAATGTATAAAGATTGTTGAACGCATATTATTTTGTTGTTACATGTAGAAAGTTTGTTAAAAATATATTTTGGTTGTTGAGTATAGAAATATGTCGAAAGAAAAAAATTGTTTGTTGAGTGTATAAAGCTCGTTGAAACCAGACTAATTTGTTTGTTGAAATATTGTGAAAACATAATATTTTGTTTGTTGAGTGTATAACATTTGTTGAAGCATAATATTTTGCTGCTGCGTGTATAAAGTTGAAAGATGAAACCAAATTAGTTTTCTATTAAATTTATTTTATTTTATGATAATAATTAGCTCCTTAACTGGTTTTCGATTTGTTGACTTTTATACTTGGTTGTTGATGTGTTTAAAAAAATGATAAAAAACCCAATAGGAACCAAGTCAAAGCAAACAGAAAAACAAAATCCTGTGCTAGAGAGCTACAGATGATGTCATTATTACCCTTCAATAACACGTGTCCCCACAAAGGAACCGGAACATTTTTTATAACATGTTCGCGGGTCTGAACGGGCAACAAATATCGGTTTCAATAAATAAATCTGAGCTCACTAAAGAAAATATACCAATACGATCTGTTCGAGATATCTCGACAGTTAAAATCATCATCAAGTGGTTTAAGGATTCACTAATCACTACTAGAATTGTTATAATCTCAATTATATTTTAAACCTTACAGCGTGGCCTTGGGGTTGAACCAACAGCCTTTAGACTGGTGTAATTATCCAAAACTATCCTGATAAACAAGGTCAGTATGTATTATTTATGGTTGGAGGGAACCGTTACGAATGAATCGCATGAACTACATCCTATTTCTCTCGAACACTTAATCAGTCACTTAATTATTAAAATTATCAGTGACTTACTTAATAACTGGCTCAGTCTCTTAAGCACTCAGTAGCTTATTCCTTAACTCATGCATTAACCATTCTCCTTTCTCACTCAATAACTCCTTCCTTAATTTGTTCAGTGACTCATGCATTACCTTACTCACTCAGTAACTGATTCAATTACTTACTCAGTCATTATTTCAGTAACTCACTTAATAACTAACTTAATAATTTACTTAGTCATTCATTCCGTTGATTTTTCATTCGTTAAGTAAATTATTTACATACTCAGTCATTAATTCGACTAATCACTCACTCACTCACTCACTCACTCACTCACTTACATAATCAGTCACTATCTCACTCAGTTTCTCATTCAATTACTCACTCAATTACTATCTCACTTAATCTTTAGATTAATCAATAGCTCATACACTTACTCATTCACGCAGTCTCTTAGTTCTTCACTCATTAACTTACTCATGCATTAACTGAATCATTCCGCCAACAACTCATTCATTCACTCAGTTATTAGCTCTCTCGGCCATTAACTTAATCAATAGATTACTGACGTATTCATTCAATTAATCGTCATTCAATCAGTGATTATCTCACTCAGCCACTAACTTACTCAATCAATAGAGCCATTACTTATTCACTCACAGTCTTTGACACATTAGTTCATTCAGCCACTATCTTACTCAATAGTGTTACACATTCGCTAAGCTATTAGCTCACTTAGTCACTAGCCTACTCAATAACTTATATATGTATTAACCCACTAAGTCCATCTCTCAGTTGTTAACTCATTAAGCAAGTAACTTTCTCAATAACTTACTGATGGATTCACTCACTCAGTCCTAGCTTATTCAGCCACTAGCTTACTAAATAGCCTACTGAATTATCCACTAACTTAGTAATTCACTCAGTTATTAGCTCACTCAGCCAGTATTTTACTTAATAACCTTCTCACTTATTAATTCCCTCAGTCATTCACTTCTTTACTCTAGTATACAAAGTATAAATATTAGAACTGGAGAGCATGTAAGGATTATTGATGCATACCCAGCCCTTGCGGGATTGTAAATGTCGGAAAGGGGGAGAAGTGGGGAGGAGAAAAAAAAACCTTGGCACGCCAACCTTCCATTCTTTGTCATACTCCCCCCTCTCCGCCCCCCAATCAACTTTCCCTTTTCATAACTTGTTTTATAAGTGCACATTCAATGTCCCATCCATTTATATTTCACGCTGGACGTAGTTTTATTTTTTCGTTACGTTCAACATAATAGTTATCTAAATATTTTATTGGGTTGTTCACGTGCAATACATTTTCTAAATACGGGGATTATTTCATCATACGGATTAGAGAGTAGTTTAACCTGAGTACTAGGGACTTATAAACCCCCAACCATATTTTCTGAAGTGGATCCAAGGTATTAGAACCAGGGGTGAAACTTTGCATCTCAAGAATATTCTGATTTTAAGGCCATTCGACAGTATAGATTACTCAGAATTTTTGTGTCTATAACATCTTGGAATAGGATTTAACATAGGTGGGGGCTATCTTGGAAAAATATGTCAGTCCATTCCATCAAAACTGAACAGGTAAGGAAGCCGGCGTCCCTTTTACCTGGGTGTGTCATTTTTTGTGTTTATCTGAACTTCTACCTCGACCTGGAATATTATGTTCTGCTAGTTGGTGTTTTCTCTACAATCGGTAATGTCAAAACAATAAATTTTATGAAATAGACATTTCAAGTCTATATTTGCCATTATCAATTTGAACATATTAAAATAAATTAATGAGTGTATATAGATTAAAAAACAATACAATTATAAATAATGACATTGTGTATTACAACATGAGACTAAATTAAATTATCAGCTTATAAAAAGAACAGTATATATATATATATATAAAATTAAATATGGTATAATTTTAACACTTTTAAATTGCTCATGCATTAAAAATATTTTCTTTGACATATTATAAATATTTAATTGTGATGCACCTTATATACATGTCTAGTTATTATTATTATTATTAGCACCGCGTCTTACTACCCGTTCGGTTTATACGCACTACATGTCTAGTTATTTTAAATCTAAGCCCCATACATTAATTAATGAACCTTAAAAATGTTACATGAAAAGCATAAAATAACAAGTTTGACCTCTTATATTCGTGAACTGTGGTGATTTGAAATCATTGAATAACTATTTATAGCTTATAATAATCATACACTTGTTATAACTGTGCAAAAAGATTTTTACTGTCGCATGACCTAAATCAACTTTGGTTCTCTTGATTTAACCATGTATCCCCTGTAAAGTATGTTGACTCACGCCACACGACAGTATGATAGGTTGCATCTACATCTATTTCACGGCGCTATCTTTCCTTAGCTTATCCAGTATCCTGGTGATCGGAAGTGAAACTTGGCATTATAATATGACCAGTTGAGGTGGGATGGAAGGGGATGGGAGAAAAAGCCAGTGTTTTTTTGGTAGTTTATGTGGCAAAACAATTTTTTGGCCAAAATAAATAAAATATTGCTCCAGTATAAACATAAAATTTAATTTTCTTCACATGGTGACCTCTAAATTTCTTTAATATCTGTCAAGGTCTATCACATATAATTAAACAAGGATTCCTTGCATCTATGATAGCACTATGGCACCTTGGAGCAGGCATGGAACCAGGGTTGTACCTAGTACCAGGGATGTAACCAGGGTCCCTTGTACCCTGGATATAATCAGGTTGGTTTCTAGTACCTGGTATGGAAATAGGTCCCTTGTAAACAGGATATAATCAGGGTGGTCTATAGCCCCTGGGATGGAACCAGGATCCCTTGTACCTGGGATATATCTAGGGTCCCTTGTACCCGGAATATAATCAGGGTGGAACCTAGTACCTGGTATAGAACCAGGATCCCTTGTACCTGGGCTATATCTAGGGTCCCTTGTAGCCGGAATATAATCAGGGTGGAACCTAGTACCTGGTATAGAACCAGGATCCCTTGTACCTGGGCTATATCTAGGGTCCCTTGTACCCGGAATATAATCAGGGTGGACCATAGTACCAGGTATGGAAATAGGGTCTTTTGTACCAAAGAGGGAACTGGGGTGATCCATAGCGCCAATATTGTAACCAGGGTCCTTTGTATTTGGGATGCAAGGAACCAAGGTCCTTACACTTGAGACTATTGAGGGTCCCCAGCACATGTGATGGAACAAGGGGCCCTACCACCTGGAATGGAACATCAGGCACTAGAAATTGAGGGTCCCCAGCACATGTGATGGAACAAGGGACCCTACCATCTGGAATGGAACATGAGGCACTAGAACTTGAGACTGATCAATAATACCCAACACCTGTGATGGAACCAGGGACCCTACCACCTGGAATGGAACATGAGGCACTAAAACCTGAGATTGATCAAGAATCCTCAGCACTTGTGATGGAACAAGGTACCCTATCACCTGGAATGGAACATGAGGCACTAGAACTTGAGACTGATCAATAATCCCCAACACCTATGATGTAACCAATGTCCCTAATTCTCTCTTCCTAATCACGTAAGCATGGAAGAGGGTGAATGTATTTATTCGAATCCTCTATCTTGATTCTGAAAATGTATTGTGTGTACACACTGATGCAATGCTGTATGGATCGCAAGCATTAGTTGTCTATGAGACGGAAACAATTGTAATATATTTATCACATCACTAGTAGATGCAGGGCTAGGCTAGTGGCTAGGTAAATAAATACCACAGAAACATTACTGTTGAGTTTAGGGATCAAAAGTATCTTCAATATAAAATGAAAATAATTTATTTTTCTAAGACCAGAGTGTACGTACATAGCATCTGAGCTACCCCATGAGATAAATGATACATTATGTGAGTCTTTACTCTCAGGGTGGAAAACTAGTTTTCTATTGTGTACTTTAGAGGGCACAATGCCTATCAGCCAAATAGGTAGCAATATTTTGCCTCGTGCTTGAAAAGGAAAGGCGGAAAGGGAGAGCAGGGAAAGGGGCAGACAGAAAAAAATAATGCTTGCTATTATTTCCGCATTTTTTTTATCCTTTAGCTTCGTAATGCCTTTTCTTTCCTTTACTCGTAAAAATCTGAAAAGTAAAGAAAATCAATTAAAAGGATAGTGGATGGAAGGCAAACACAATAAGACACAAATGTGTTTACCCACTTAATGACGCAAGATGTTGAGCCGATAAACCAAACAAACAAACAAACAAGTTGCTCTTCGTTCTCTTTCCAGTTTATCATAATTTACTTTTATCGGGTTACTAGTCACGTGCATTCACAGAATCTTTTAAATATTAAGGTTACTATTTAATCGACAAAACAACGGCAAATGACCGCCATACCACCGTGATTGAGATGTATTTACTCGCATTAGTGATCACATGGTCTAGGACGTCACTCTAGCAGTACGTAGACTGATTGCCGGTGATAGGGTGATCTAAGATCTAATTCCTACCGACTGTACCGAAAGTGATTTTAGTTTTAAAAAAATTCACTCTATCCCTCTACGCAAATGTAGGTGTATCCTCTCAATTATCATCGCCATCCCATAATGTAAATATACGGATAGCCTAGATGGATAATAATACGTGGACGATAGTGATATCTTTGGAAAATTTCTGAATGAGAATACTCGCTTGAAATGGTTTCTTCCTAAGGTGGGAGTGCTAGGAACGCGTGTTAAAGGCTGTATTTTTGCAGTTTTATAGTAAGAATTTTTTTGCCAAAATATATCAAATATTGCTCAAGTAGAAGCAAAGAGTAGAATTTTCTTCACATGGGGATATCAACAGTTGTTGAATATCTGTCATGAACAAATTAGCATTAAATGGCAAACTTTTTAAATAAAGAGAAAAAGCTGTAATTAAATTCCAAGACCCTTAAGATATAAGTTCAAGAACAGTTTAGATCACCATGGGAAGAAAATTAAACTTTATGTTTTTATTGGAGAATTATTTGATTTATTTTGACCAAAAATATGTTTTGATATAAAACTGCAAACATATTTCCCTTAGCCTGATTTGCCTACATCTCCACCTTAGCCTTTCTTTGTAATATCAATTCGTGTTTTTGAAGACATCAACATCCTCTTACCCGCTTCTATGGCCACGTGGTCTAAGGCGCTGCTCTCGCAATATAGTTGACTGCTGATGACGGGGAGATCATGGGTCAATCACGGTTGGATGCACTCAGGGTTGTTTTTACCTAAACGATTTCCCACTCTCTCCCCACGTAACTGCAGGTACAATTCCTTTAAATTTAACCTTCCTCATCCCTAACCAATTAGCCTAACTACTACATACCGTAACGTATAACCCATTTGGGTAGTAAGACGCGGTGCTAAAAAAAATCCTCTTAGTAACAGATTTTCAGATAGGCTAAGGTACCATATGAGAACTGGCTATCAGCAGCATGTACTGGATAACCTACAGTAAAGGATGAGGAAGGTGAACTGCGCCCTTATTTGCTATAACTCATATTCTGCTCCGATAAATCTTCACGTGAAATGTATTTTCAAAACATAAATTCAAACTAGGTTCTTAAAGGAGATGCCTTATTACTCTCGACCATGTACGAGCCTCCTGGTAGAATGTAACTAAACACCATTCACGGTTGGAATTACTTCCTGAAAGGTCTTTTTTCCTACCAATATCCTACTATATAATAGATTTCTGGTAGGGAAAAAGGCCTTTCAGAAGACAATTCCTACGGTGAACAGACTTTAGTAGAGTTTAGGTGTAGAAAACCAAGCGTAAAATGGACAAAACACTAGTTCATGAACAAGTCGCAACGTCAGCTTCGAGCGAACAATGAGCTATAATGGTACACAGGCGCGACATGATGTTACTGGAAAAGGGGTTTAGGGTTTTGATCAACCGAAATGGGATGTATTGACTTGTTGCAGTTAAAATGACGGCCCCTAAGCCATCAAACCGAACCAACCAACCAATAAAAATTATAGATGAACCACCTCTTAATCCAACTCTGATCTCCTTTTGTTATTTAAGAACAGAATGGAATGGTTTTGGTGAAGTTTTGGAGAGGTTTCTTTACGGCGTAATATTTCATTTGATGACAGCTTCATTTGTTAAAATGTCGCCGAGCATTTCCTCGAGCTGATGACGAACAAAGGGATTCTTTTTGAGTGGAATCGTCTCCTTTTCTTCAAATGTTTGTGAGGAAGTAAAATCGCAAACCTTACGCAGAATACAGACGAGAGAAATATAAAACACGCAAACAAGAGGAATAGCAAGAAAATGTTTACAAGGAATTATAAAACTAGGTTTGTGGGTGATGATATGCATGCATATTGTGTATGTATGTATGTATGTATGTATGTATGTATGTATGTATGTATGTATGTATGTATGTATGTATGTATGTATGTATGTATGTATGTATGTATGTATGTATGTATGTATGTATGTATGTATGTATGTATGTATGTATGTATGTATGTATGTATGTATGTATGTATGTATGTATGTTTGTATGTGTGTATGCGTGTATGCGTGTATGCGTGTATGCGTGTGTGCGTGTATGCGTGTGTGCGTGTATGCGTGTATGCGTGTATGCGTGTATGCATGTATGCATGTATGTATGTATGTATGTATGTATGTATGTATGTATGTATGTATGTATGTATGTATGTATATATGTATATGTATATATGTATATATGTATATATGTATATATGTATATATGTATATGTATATATGTATATATGTATATATGTATGTGTGTGTGTGTATGTATGCATGCATGTTTTTAGATATTATATATATATAAATAACAAAATGTTGTCATGGCAGGAACGTTTCAGAAAAGTAAACTAATCATTTGTGTTTGTATCATATACTTATATACATATCTATGCAAATGATACAAACCAGAAACATCCTACCTAAGCTAGCAGGATGCAAAGAGAGAATTTGTTTATCACTTTCTACGAACTATTTATACTATTTAACATATGGTGAGATAGTGAATAGTTCTGAAAACTACGCCAGAATCTCTGAGTAAATAATTCACTCGCAGTGTGTTTGGTTGGGATTTGAACCATGGATTGTCACATCATCATAGTCTCTTTCAATTTATTAATCTTAATCTGGGAGATTACAACATATGGTTATCTTAAAAGATATTGGGTGTAATGGAAACTTCAACAACTTACTATATGTTTATGTGTAAAAATGAAGATTAGTATGTTGGCCTCTTAGAATATATTTTAAGGAGCTAGTAAATAGGGGAAGGGAAAAAACTTATGTCCTACTAAATGTTATGTTTGCCTTTGACGTTTCTTCTAAGCTTCACAATCCATATTAATGTTAATTAATGTGTATTTTTAATTTATTTTTCACTCTTCCATATTTAAGATAGAACATGCCAAATTGTTTTATTGTTTGATTTTATGACCGTGTCTCCCTATCCGTTTGAGCTGTATTTATATGTACTAATTACAATCATTCTGGAGATGAGGAAGGTAGAATAAATAGGAAGTGCACCCACAATTGCGTGAAGGACTGGTGATTTTTTTTTTAGGAAAAACACTCTGTACACCCGACTGGTATTCGAGCCCAGATCTCGTAGTCATGGGCAGGACAGTCTATTGCGGGAGAGACGCCTCAGACCATTTGACCACCGAAGTGCGTTATGTTTTGTTAAGATATAAATAAATACGGTACATTTAAAACATCAGAAGAAATCTGACAAGTAAATCTCACAAATTATGGAAGTTGGAGTAGATGGTTTCGTCAGAAAAAAAAAAGTCAGAGTTGTAAGTTTAGTGAATTTACCTTTTAAAAAGAGAGATCGTTTATATCTACTTCACGGAGGAGATATTTAAATAAAACACGATTCTTTATTTGATCAATTCTACACTCTATTTTCAATTGGGGTGAACTTGTTAAATAATATAAACCATGCAATATTTACAAACATTTTTTTTGCAGTTTTTGTTTATTTTCAGACAAAAAATTTTAAATTAATTTATAGATTATTTTTAAATTTTCTTTTTATTTCAATCTAGCCTATAAGCTTGTGTAAAAATAATAACATATTCATTTCACGATGTGTATTCTTCCAAATTGTACGTTAAAATATATTTATAGAATTACATGTCTGCCCTAATCCCAAATCTAGTCCAAGCTAGGCGGTAGATGACCCAAAGAAATATGTCCGAAATGTAAGAATACAATCAATAAAAATATTTAAAACAACAAATTAAATCTCTTTGCCCTGTGATTGCGCTTCTCTGCATACCCATATCTGACTCTTTATTTATCTCTAATTCACACAAACATCCATCCCTTTCCCATTATTTTTACATACAACCCTTTTTCCGCCAACGGAGCATTTTGTTTAAACCCTGCATTCTCTCTACTACGGATGAAGAGTTCAAGCCAATCCGCTCATTGTTCCGCTCCACTATTTGTTATTTATTTATCCAAGTAACGACATTTCTCTCTGTCCCATCGCTTCTTCCTGGAAGTGACTAAATCTGTTGAAAGCTAAATTATACCATTATTAATTAGTATTGAATACTTATTAAGGCCGTTAAGAGCTTTGTAACCGTGAACAAGTAGCAACAGGAAATAAAAGTATTTTATTTTACAAATGTATTCCAAATGTAAATTGATACCTTTCATATTTAGTATTTGAACAAAATTTGTGGTTTGGCTTAACATGCATACCAACAAAACATACCTCAAATATTTACATTCCCCCCCTCCCCCTTTCCTGACCAAATGTTCGTACATTCGGTGGATGTTGAGAATAGTCGACATGGGACGGTAATACTTGGATTATGTTGAGGTGGTAGCTCGAGATAACGCCAGTGTTTTTGCGGTTTTTGTAGCCAAATTTTTTTTTGGCCAAAATAATAAGTCAGCTATTGTTCAGTTAGAAACAGAAAGTATAAGTTTCTTCAAGTGGTAGCATCAACAGTTGTTGAATATCTGTCATTAGCAATTAACATATAATGATTAGATGATAAACTTTTTAAATGAAGAGAAAAAGTTACCATTACATTTTTAGGACACCCTTGACCTATATTAAAGAACTGTTGAGAATACTATGTGTGGAAAATTATCAAACTCTATGTTTCTACTGGATAATTATTTGATTTATTTTAAACAAAAAATGTTTTGATAAAAAAAACCTGTAAGAACACTGACCTAAACTCGTGTTCCCTACACACCCACCCTTAGCAAACAATAGATCTAGTGTTTGCATACTTTGTGTGTGGTTGCTTCAGGTGGGACTAGTGAGTTGTTGACTAATCTTATGAGTTGTTGACGAGGCTTGGGGGTAGTTGACAAGGCTTGTAGGTTGTTGACAAGGCTTGTGGGTTGTTGACGACGCTTGTCGGGACTGTACTAGACATTTTACCCCTTCCTTGCAACATCAAACTTGACCCCCAAAGTAGATAAACATTAATCCGTTCATAGCGTCATTACAGTCCTGTCAAGCCTTGATCGACTCGACAAAAACCCTCAAGCTTAGCGTTGGCTATAAATTGCTACTAATCTATAAAGTGACAACGTTTGATAAGTTGTGACATATTTTGCCTAATTCGGCTAGTAACAAAATGGTCCAACCTTCTACGGCCCAATTTGAATAATATAATAATGGTTTATGTAGCAAAAAATCTCAATGTTATTTAGCAATATATTAAATAAGAAATAAAAGTGATACTTGGGTATTGTGGGGATGTTCGCAAGTTTTTCACCTGCTTCAAATTTTGAAAATTTGTGCTAAGTTGCGTGAACATTTAGTAACTTTAAGTTTTGTTAAGATTAACATTGCATGATGTCTTTATATAGAACGATAATCTACCAGCTTTCACTAACATTACCATATTAATTTTATAATGAACCTACAATCAGACAGAAATAAAGTGGGGTGTAGTCATTGAAATGAATCTAAAAAACTAACTCCAAGTATCGCCGGAACAAAGGAGAAGGTTTTTGAATTAAGTCCAAGTTTCTCTCCCACCCCGCTTCCACGGGGACAACACAAGAATACTGCAATAGAAAAACAAAAAGTTACATTAAAAATACAAATGTTTTAAGTTTCTGGAAGAGGAGTCAAATTACAGTAATTACTATTGAGGACTTGAACTATCCAACTTTTTCATTATTTCCCCCATTTATTCGAGGTACTTAACGTTAACTTTTTGAACCGACTGATAATATCAGCACACGATTTATATATTAATTTAAATCTAGAACAGACACAACATCCAGTCCGCAGTCGTTAATTTATCACTGTGAAAGGGGGAACCCACATTTTTCACCTATGATAAACTTTCCAGCCGTGTCAGGAATCGAGCCTTGTACCTTTATCGCAGTAGACAGACACGTTATTGACTGAGCTAAGGTGTTGGACTTTCTCTGACCTAAGATAACAAGATTAGGAGGGTGAATATTTTCAACTTTGTACATCTGTGACTTTAAACAATTACAATGAAGGAACCAGAACGAGGCGTGAGAGTAAAAAAAAAAAACTCCCCCGACAACCTACAATGGTGGGCGACTAAATTTCAACCTCGTCTAATCGGGTTTGAGGGTGATGGCGTGTACTTAGGATTTGTTTTTCGTAAATGGTTTTCCATTCTCCCTCCATCCATGCAAACGTGTGTACATTTATTCTAAATTCTAACTTGCTTATCCATTAACGTTGCAAAATATGTAAAGCATGTATTAGGATTAAGGCGCGGTGAATAAAAACATAAAGAACTGTGTCCACAAGAGACTGTAAAGTGATTTTAAACTACATAGTGTAAATATCATTATTAACGCTGTGATTCGGAATAAAATTCAGGTATCCGGTATCAAAGAGCGAGAGAAGTATAACTATAATTTCCTATCTCCTGGTTGAACATACATTTCTTTAAAAATAAATGGTACGACAAAATCGCACAAACTCTTATCATAATGTGTATTATAGCTTCGAAGAAAATTTTCTAAAAGAGTTTTAGTAAGCTACCCTTAAATAAGTTTTACTCACACATACTAATACATCACAATAATTATATCTTATATATAAATTCTGTACAAAATTGTTTAAATATATTTAACAAAATTCAAATTTTCAAAAATAAATTATTTGTAAACTAGCCTCAAACTATTTGTTATTTACAAAAATTAAAACGTACGCTTATTTATCATAAAGAACTATTCACATAATTCTATTTTGAACTCAAACTTCAAGGTCAATTTCCAAAACATTCAAATTTTCTACAAATTGTTGTAAGTAAACTACCCTTAAATTAATTTATTTGAGATAAATAAAGATACATTATTATTATTATTATCAATAATATGTAAAATAGTCTCCCAATATTAATTTTGTACCAAACCGCTAAATCAATTTTTTAAATACCTATTAAAATTAAATAAACAACAGACATTATTAAACTACCCATAGCCAAATTATACCCACAAAACAAGTATACAGCTTTATTTGTCATGTTCATGTCAAACATTCCCCAGATTTACTTTTAAACAAAATCGTTATAAACATTTTCAAAAGTTACTCCCCAGTAAAATACCCTTTATTGAATTTTGGTCGTGTCAAACACTCCCAAGATACCCATTTGGTGCAAGTAGTTAGAGCCATTTGCAAAATGATTCAAGTTTTTGAAAAATCAATCCACAGTTAACTACCCATAAATGAGTTTTTACCCCCAAATAAGTAAACAGTGTTAATTATTATGTCAAAACTATCAAGATACCCATTTAAAACCAAATAGTTTGAGCTATTTGTAAAATATTTCGAGTTTTTTGAAAAATCAGTCATCAGTAAACCACCCTTCAAATAATTTTTGCCCAAAAGCCAATTATATAGTGCTATTTGTCATGTCAAACAAATCTAAGATATACATTTTAAACATAATCGTTAGAGCCATTTTAGAAAAATTTGGAATCAAAAACTAATTAATTTAAACTACCCTTAATTGAAGGGCTAGGGCGACAAAATGTGGCAAAGCCCTATAATATATAATTATAAAATTTGAACAAAGTCCATTGAACCCTTTTAAATCCGTAGCCAGGGACAGACAAACAGACATGGGGACAGACAGACAGAATTGTAAAATCATTTTTTTGGGGGGTTCATGTTCATATAAAACGTAAAAATTTGCCAAAATCTCCAGATGGATTTTATTCGTGACCACAATAATTTCTCTTGATATGAGAAAGTAAAAATATTAAGCCGGAAAATTTGTTTTACTTCATAAAATATATGTCTTACTACCCTTTCGGGTTATACCCGTACGTACTAATTAAGCTAATGGTTTTAGGGATGAGGAAGGTTATATATAGGAAGTGTACCCACATTTGCGTAGAGGAAGAATGGAAAACTTTTTTTTTAAAAAACACTCTACACCCGACCGAGATTCGAAATTCGATCTCCCCATTATCAGCAATCTAGTTTACTGCGAGAGGATTTACGCTGATCTGTACGGTGATATATATTTTAAATTTACTAAATTTTTGTTGGACAATATGTCCTACTTAAAAATGTCCTCTCTATTTTCACTTTCTCATATCAAGAGAAAGTATTGTGATCGTGAAAACACTTGATCTCGAGATTATGAAGAATCTTTGCTTTTTATGTGAACACTTACCCAAAAAAGTTTATTTTATTATTCTGTCTGTGAGTCTGGCCCTGGCCACGGATCCGAAACGGTTAGATGGATTTTGTTCAAACTTTATATATAGATCTTTTAAAGCTATACCCAGGAAATTATTTTGATTTTGACCTTATCCCTCAAATTAAGGGTAATTTCCTCATGCGTAATTTTTTTTAACTAAAAATCCTTGGGAAAATGTATCTAATAATTTAGTTTAAAATGTATATCGAGGGATTTTTTGCAATTACAAATAACACCGTATAGTTGTTTTGGGTTTAAAAACTCATTTATGGGTAGTTTAGTTATGACTTCATTTTTAACTTGAAATATTGAAAAAACGGCTCTAACGATTTGGGTTTTAATTACTATCGTGGGAGTTTTTGACATTACAAAATAACCCTGTATACTTGTTTTCGGATAAAAATTAATTAATGGATAGTTTATTAATGACTTTTTTAATTTGAATATATTTAAAAAAAAGCTTGGTTCAAAATAGGTATCTATTTTTTGCATTATAAATAGTCATATAGATTTGTTTTTCTAAAAAATAATCATTCAATAAGTAGTTTACTAATAAGTGAGTTTTGGAAAATTTTATTTTGTTGAAAATATCTCTAACGATTTGGTTCAAAATTGGTATTGAAGGGTTATTTTATACTATCAATAGTAACTTATCTTCATTTTCTAAAATAAATTAATTTTAAGGGTAGATTACTTACGACAAATTATAGGAAACTGAAATTTTTCTACATTGACCTTGAATATTGAATTAAAATAAAGAATATGGGAATAGTTTTTCATGAGAAATAAGAATATGTTTTATTTTTACAAATAATTTTAGGGTAGTTTATGAATAATTTATTTTTGAAAATTTGAATTTTGTTAAATTATTTGAACATATTAGATTTAAATTTTTTATATAAAGAGTGTTTATTGTGATTAACAAGATGATGTGTTTGTTTTTATGAGAAAAACATAATTAAGGGCGGTTAATTCAAAACCTAAGTTTGAAAATGATACTCGAAGCTATGATATACAATTAGCGAAAATTTGTACGATTGTGTCGTACCATTTATTTCTTAACATATTTGATCCTGGCTAAGTTCCTGTGGAAATGGCGGGCCAAGGTCCCCTATGCTACGCCCGATTGACCAGAAAATAGGGCTTATTTAATAGGTTGGTCAAGAGGGTTAACAGATGGTGGTGCTGTTGGTCTGAGGTAATGGGTGTGAAGTTGAGATTGAAGGTCAGGGGGCTACTCACCTCATTCCAATAACAGCGAATCGATATTGATGAAAGAGCCGCACGGAAATGAGAGATTTTTTGTTTCGGTTCTTTTTTTTTATTTTAGAAAAAATTTGCACTCATTATATTTCTCCACTGTTCCGTGAATAAATGTGATTTTTGTGTGTGTGTCGTTTTAATATTGGTCATTCGTGGGATTAAAAGAATATCTTTTTTGAGCTAACGGCAAACTAAAATGATACAATAATGATTTATGTGTTTAGTGGCTAATTGTTTCTTTTGAAATTTTTCTCTAGATGATTCTGGATTATAATTTTATCTTTGAAAGGCCTATTTTTCATTAGAGTGAATACTATAATTATTTATTTTTTGTTCTTAAATCCATGAAGCAAGCAACATTTTAATAAAGCTCTCTAATCTAATGATTACTGTCGACTTTACTCAACATTTAAAGCAATACATTTAATGGGATCTAGATTTTTGGTTTCCACTCTTATTTTCCTCGTGTTTTTAATTGTTTCTTGAATATGTTAAGAGTATTTAGGATGTCTTAGGAAGGGTTAGTTGTACCTGCCAAGGCCGTAGTCAGGGGGGGTTTGGTGGTTCAACCCCCCCCCTCCCGAAATTTAATGAACAAAAAAGAATATGGCTTTATTCATGGTTCAAACAATATCAAAATTAAGTCACAAGTACAAATTAGGAGGATGTGTTACCGTAAAAAGCACGTCAAAGAGCTACTAGAGGTGTTTAATATTTATCATTTTTTATAGCCTCTGGCAATTGGGGGATGCTCCCACCAAACCCCCCCTGAAATTATTGGCTGGCTACGGCCTTGGTACCTGCACATGACTGAATGGTCCGGGAGGCCTAACCAAGCTTTAATTTCAAACGGCAATTAATGTAGTTATACCTGCACCTGTCTGCAGACGTAATTATGGTTGAGTTTTGTTTGAATGAGATAAGATGGTCTGGATTCAAGTCCCGGAATAGTGTATTGAATTTTTTTTCTAAACTGTTTCTACTCTATTTTCATACAACCTTCTTAATCCCTATTTCATTAATATAAATAGGTGTGTAATTAGGACGGGTAGTAATACATTGAACCCAGGTAAACGACTTATTATTTATGTGTGATTGTGTTCGTCATGCTATCATGATAAGTACTGACACTAGCGCAAGGTGGATATTTACAACTGGTGTTGTTATAGGTTAAGCTACTTAAGTCGTGTGTTAAACATTCCTGTCTTTTAAAAAAGGACATTAAATATCTTTACGAATAACTTCTAAACAATAAGACCCTATAGAGAATGGTTTAAAAATTAAATTATAAAATCTTATTCATTAATGCTACATTTCGGATGGATCTAGGGTCCCGTAAGGGCTACCAGTGATAATCGTTCTTGACCACTTAGCCACAAAGGTAAGAAAAACTAAAATATAAACATTGCAAAGAAAATAAATAGCTGTTGGATATTTGTTCTTGATTAAATATTGTTGGGCAACATCTCAAACCTATGAAGACAATACTATCCTCTGAAATCATGTCCTCTCTTCCTCCTCTTTAATTTCCCTTCCTTTACGATAACAAAGTGAGAGGACATAGTTTTCATCCTTGCGTAAATCTAGATCTGGTTCCACCACCCTTCATATTTTATTATTTTTCAAACTAGGGTTGAAATGAGGGAGCGGTGAAAGAAAGGGTGAAAGTAGGATATTGAGAAACGGCTGGGGGTAGGGCGGTTAGGAAATAGGTTTTCAAGTTTAGTAAAGATTAGATTGAAAAAAAAGGAGCATCTCAAATAAAAATAGTTTGTTTTATGTAAGGAAAAAAAAAATGGTGGCCCATCCGTATGGACTAACTGTGAGAGAGGTTAACTTCACGCCTTTAAAATAAACTGGTTCGATTCTATTGGGAAATTAAGGGGGTATGGGTTAAGTGTGTTAGTTCATGTTCTGATAATTTTTAACTTGTGTTTATAAATATTTGGCTAAAATTATATTTAATTTTTTTTTACATTACGTCTTCATCATGTCTCGGCTATAAACACTACTCATTTAATTACTCTAATGAGGTGGGGAAAATGTAAGGTAAAATTTACTATCCGTATCTTTAACTGAGTGGATAGAGAGAGTGGAATACAATTTAGGAAAAATCAGCCTCAGTACACCCGAATGGGATTCGAGCCCCGACCCCTCCATCTTCAGTAAACCAGAAAAAGTGAGCCTGGCACTTATTCCGCATGCCTACCGATGCGGATGGAAATAGTTTAAACATCACTAACTTTAATATGACCATATTAAATAAATCTCAAAAATACATCTAGCAGGTAATACTAATGATCATAATCTGTTTAGTACAAAACCTTTCTTGATCAACATAGGATACATTCCTGAGAATATAAAATAATCTACTCAAAAATATTGTAAACCAAAGACTGATTTTTGTTAAATTCAAGCAAATTCATAAGGAACTTAAACGTGCTTACGGGTTAGTCCTCTAGCTAAATCACATAATATTTTAATTCTATAATACTTTTTATATTAATATGTGTTTGTATTAAAATACAAATATTTATAAACAATATGTATTAAAAAAGTCTAAGCTACCTTAAAATTTGGCGTACCTTTTATAAAGTACAATCTTTTTATCCAGTCGACATTGATAAAATTTTACTATATTTTAATGTTATTTTATAGGTATTTACAATATGTCTCAAAAGTGACCGACGCATATTACATGAATTGACGTACGAATACGTGAAAGTAAATCTAATAACTCTTTTAGGTTTCAATTAGATAAATACTTAAGAAAATTTGGGGGTTATTTATACATGAAAGAAGGGCACATATGACATGCAGGAATACAATTTATTTTTTGAATCCAGGACATATAAATTACTGTTAAAACAATGAGTGGGTCATTCATTAATTTGACACACAATTAATAGTTTTTTTTTAGCTTTGTATAAACTTTAGTAATGTGCTATACTATCAATCGAGAAGTTTGGTTTGGTTTGTGAGAGGAAATAACAAACGGCATTACTCTCCTAATACTAAGACTAAAGAAGCTATCGAAGTTATAAAAGCGAAAAAGGGGAGTATTTTTTTATTCTCTAGTCTTTGAATGAGTTAGTAAAAGGTTCCCCCCCTCCACCTTCTCTTCTCTTCAAAGTTCCTGGAACCAAGGACAGCCGTTAAGTTGTATACTATAAGCACTTTGTACAAGCCTGATCTGTACTCCCAATCATATCATGTCCACTATTTATATGAGTAAAGGCTAAAGGACATCTTGTTGGTTCTAGCTTGACCCCTAATACCACACGCAGCTCACATTGACTCAGTAGACACGCTGCTCTTAAGGCTGAGTGCACAGTGTTAATTGCTTCTGAGTCATGCCGAGAGGTGGTGTTGATACAGTGTTAGTTGTTTCCAAGTCATGCCGACAGAGTGTGTTGATAGGGCTATGTGAGACTTGCGGCCTTGGGACTTGTGATCGGTGGGGTTTGCAACCGCCAAAAATAACGTTGTGTAATTTGCGTTCACTCCATCCCAATTTGTAAAACTAATCCCGTTTCAACACGGATTTTATTTTGGAACGTTATTCTGATCTGGAACCTGAAATTGGATAATGGAAATGCAACTACATTCGAAATGACTCATTTTGATGCTTTCTTTTCCCCTAACCTAGCCTAATTTAGCCTGACTTATCCCAACCTAACCTAAACAAACCTACTTAACCTCAAAATTTCCCATTTTATGAGGGTATGGCATGAAATCCAAGAGCTTGGGCTAACGCGAGAGTAAAAGGAAGAAAAGAAAATTCAAATAATATGCAAATGTGTGGTCCCTTGTACCTGCTCCCACCTAAGCATGTTGAAGATGGGTGGTTTATCATCATGGCGAATATGCCATCCTATAAAAAACTTGCCATGGCCACAAATCCCACGGACGCATGCACCACGCTATGGTTTATAGTGCTAGTGGTCTTGTGCTCGCACGCTTGTACGGATATATCAGTGGATAGTGCTGATATTCGTCTAATTGCTTGATTCATAGATTGTACTGTCAGCAATTGACTTTTTTCAACAAATGTCACAAGACCCATGTGCCCATGTATTACAACAATACTAACAGAACGTGCAGCAGTGATATACATTCCTAAGCTACTTGAGGATGCAAAATAAATGCTATACAGACTTTATATAGTTTGAAAATTTTAAATAAATATTTGTAAAAATAGTAATGAAATTAGAAGATTCTTGAAACTATAAAAACTGATATTTATGTAAATTATGTAAAACAGAATTTAATTAATTATTTAAAACAGAATTTAAATCATTATTTCAATTTAATTACATAAATAAATATTGATACTAAAAACAATCAACAACCCAATTTGTCCAAAAATTATAAAACATATTTATAATAACTAAAACCAAATTCTAATCAATTCCTATAAATAGTTATGAATCAAAACAATGAATGATAAACAATATTTTAAAATCTAACAATGAATTAATTTTAGAAAGTTTTATGTAAACCATTTTAAATAAATATTTGCTGACGAGCTTTTTCAATAAAATCGATTAAATTTTCTTTATGTATCTCACAAAACTGATGAATATAGATATTTTTCAAAAATGAAATAGTTATGTTTTATTTTAATAATACATATATGACTTTCTCAATTAATGATAAGTATGATAATTAGCATTAGAAAGGCTACATTTAAAGATATGTACCAGCACTAAGAGAAAGAGCGTTAGGAAAGTCGTAATGTAAAAATTGTAAGCATAAACTCAGCCAGTTGGGAGTGAACTCCATCCTTGGTCGGAGTCAAAGCACTCAGCTTTATGTGCTAGTGACAACAACAAAAACAACGTTTGATCCAGTCTATACTTTGTTCTTGTTCGTGTAGTGGGCCTACCGGCGTGGTAGGGTTAGTAATTGGTGACTATACACCATCCGGGTTGTGGTTTCACCCTCTTTTTGTTAGCCTGATTAATCCCCCTCTACCTACACATCGGGAAAATATAAACCCCTCTCAACTTTACATGAAAAAAACTGGAAAAGGAAGGGGTAATTTAGTTGCAGGAATTATTTGACGTCTAAAATACAATTAAAAGTTAAAAACAAAATCAAAATATATGTCATGTGGCTTTCAAAATATCAATATATTTTGTAGGGTGGATTTTTTTTAAATATATGAACAAATTGGTTGATTTTTTTTATTTGACATTTAAAATAGGGGAAGTTTCCACGGATTACTTATGGAGGTTTCTATTTGAAGCGTACAAACGCTTACATTTTTTTTATACAAGAGGAGCCCATGAATAAGAAACTATTTCAAAGAAAGATGTTAACCCTCTAAGATGGTAAAACAAATACTCGCTTTCCCCATTGGGATTGAGCCATGACCTTAGTCACGGGGAAAAGTCACTTTCACTATCCCTACCATAAACTGAGTATCAAATGGCTGCCTGAGTGTATAGTACTGCGTGAGAGCTACCTGTATTGAAGTAAGTGCCATTCGGCTGCACTTGATTACAGCCTGCTTTATGAGAATTGCTTTTAGTCAATTATACTTCACATAAAAAATAATAAGAGCTCTTTGTGATGAACTATGAACAATAAGGCTGCACAGAAATATAACCTCTCTCTGCTATAACTTGTTATTAGGCTGCACGGGAGTATGGTCCTGCGTGAGAGCTGCCTGTGATGAACGTGTCCTAGGTAGCACTGGAGTATAGTCCTGCGTGAGAGCTACCTGTGATGAACGTGTCCTAGGTAGCACTGGAACCTGCGTGAGAGCTACCTGTTATGAACGTGTCCTAGGCAGCACTGGAGTGTAGTCCTGTGTGAGAGCTACCTGTGATGAACGTGCCCTAGGTTGCACTGGAGTATAGTCCTGCGTGAGAGCTACCTGTGATGAACGTGCCCTAGGCAGCACTGGAGTGTAGTCCTGCGTGAGAGCTACCTGTGATGAACGTGCCCTAGGTAGCACTGGAGTATAGTCCTGCGTGAGAGCTACCTGTGATGAACGTGCCCTAGGTAGCACTGGAGTATAGTCCTGCGTGAGAGCTACCTGTTATGAACATGCCCTAGGTAGCACTGGAGTAATAGTCCTGCGTGAGAGCTACTTGTGATGAACGTGCCCTAGGTAGCACTGGAGTATAGTCCTGCGTGAGAGCTACCTGTTATGAACGTGCCCTAGGTAGCACTGGAGTATAGTCCTGCGTGAGAGCTACCTGTTATGAACATGCCCTAGGTAGCACGGGAGTATAGTCCTGCGTGAGAGCTGGCTGTGATGAACGTGCCCTGGGTAGCACTGGAGTATAGTCCTGCGTGAGAGCTACCTGTGATGAACGTGCCCTGGGTAGCACTGGAGTATAGTCCTGCGTGAGAGCTACCTGTGATGAACGTGCTCTAGGTAGCACGGGAGTATAGTCCTGCGTGAGAGCTACCTGTGATGAACGTGCTCTAGGTAGCACGGGAGTATAGTCCTGCGTGAGAGCGGTAGTTCCATGCTGGTAAAAAGAGCTCCGTGAAATTGTATTAACATATTCCTAGAAATAAAAACCCGGCTTCGTGCAAAGTACTCGCATCGATTTCCGATACAATCCCCCGCTGTACAGAGCTAGTTGGCGGTGGGACATAGGGCAAGAAACTTGAGAATATTATTTGTGTTTGGAACAAGTAGCGTCGATGGTTCAACTGAAATTCCCGTTTATATGATAAAAAAAAAGAGTTCTTTATTGAGACTAGACGAATAATGGAGAAAGTTAAAATAAAGAGGAATCCAGAACAGGTCTGGTTCTACGCTTTAAGTGGATTTAATAGATTATTGTTTGTTCTTTTCTTGTTTAGTAAATACAAACCAGGCACTAAGAAAAAAGGCTCCAAACGCACACCACTTACAGGGAAATTAATTGAATTCAAAGTTTTACTGGCTCAGAACTCTTCGTTCGCTGCAGAGTCCCATAAGCAACATCTGATGGATGTAATGAAACCATCTGATTCAAACATTTCAATGTTCTTGTAGGATTGAAATAATCCGTGGATATTACATGCGATATACTAATACATTTTATTATCTGTATAGGTACCTCAAATAGTACATAAGGTAAATAATAATGATCGGTACCACGGTTAGTACATGAAATATACTAAGACACTGTTTCATCTGAGCAGGTACAATGGATAGTACTTGGGGTATACTAAAATACTGTTTAATCTGAGCAGGTACTATGGATAGTACTCGGGTATACTAAAATACTGTATCATCTGAGCAGGTACCATGGATAGTACTTGGGATATACTAAAATACTGTATCATCTGAGCAGGTAACCATGGATAGTACTTGGGGTGTACTAAAATACTGTTTAATCTGAGCAGGTACCATGGATAGTACTTGGGGTATACTAAAGTACTGTTTAATCTGAGCAGGTACCGTGGATAGTTCTTGGGGTATACTAAAATACTGTTTAATCTGAGCAGGTACCGTGGATAGTTCTTGGGGTATACTAAAATACTGTTTAATCTGAGCAGGTACCATGGATAGTACTTGGGGTATACTAAAATACTGTTTAATCTGAACAGGTACCATGGATAGTATTTGGGGTATACTAAAATACTGTTTAATCTGAGCAGGTACCGCGGATAATTCTTGGGATACACAAAAATACTGTTTAATCTGAGCATGTACCATGGATAGTACTTGGGGTGTACTAAAATGCTGTTTAATCTGAGCAGGTACCATGGATAGTACTTGGGGTGTACTAAAATACTGTTTAATCTGAGCAGGTACTATGAATCAGGGCCGTGCGGTAGATTTTCTCAGTATGATGCAAGTCTTCGAAATGCCGCTCCTTAAATGTTTTTTTCTTTAAAATAAAAATAAAATAAAGATTTGTAGGTAACAGAACATAATAAATATATATAAGGAATATGTCAAATTGACAGCTTGTAGCCCTTTTGACATATGCCCTTCTTTAACTTGTTATTGTATTGTCTCCACTTCAACGTTTATGAATTTGGTAAAAATACAGCAATAAATAAGGAACGCAAAAGTAGGCAAACACAAATATTTCCTAAGCAACTCTCTCTCTATCACACACAGAACGCAAAATTAGCCCAATATTACCTAAATAACTCTCTATCTATCACAGGCACACGTTCCGCACTTGAATTATACCCAGTCCATGCAAATACTACTTTTTAATTCGAGTCTCTATTGTCATAACATAATCATTTTCAATGACAATAAGTAACTACAAATTGCTGTAAAAAAAAATAATTCTCTTATCTGATCTACTTTTTAAACACAAAAACAGAATTAGTATGAATGCAAAAATATTACACTGATATATATTATATTATATATATGATTTACTGATTTAAACACAGCACATCCACTTGCCACTTCTCGAGACAAACTAACATTAAAATCAAATATTGTCAATAAATGTAAGCTCAAAGCAGAACTATCAACACGTAACACTTGCAATTGTCTTTTGTGATAATTGCCGCCTCAGCTTTTAGGAGCGGCCGCGTGGTATATTACAAACAAAAATAATAGCATCGCGCTGTCAGATCAAAAGTCTTTGGGCGAGCGCTCGCCAACGATGCACCTGCACCAGAAACCGAAATCAAAGGCTACCGAAAGCGTTTAGGCAGAGGCGTGCGATAAATCATAAATCGTATACATCAATATTGAACTAACATAGACCAATATAGAAAAGTAAGGATTTTTAATTATTGAATGGTTCAAATTGTATTTTGATTTCGCTGCTTATGCCACCCCCTTACGGTACCGCCTGATGCGGCCGTCTCTCTGTATCATAGCACGGCACAACCCTGCCATAGATAGTACTTGGGGTATACTAAAACACTGTTTCATCTGAGCAGGTACCATGGATAGTACTTATTAGGTGAGAATGGGGCTAATTGAAACATTTAATCTAATGATCGAATTATTATTATTAATAATACTATTATTATTATTATTATTATTATTATAACTTCAAATTTAAAATTTGTAAACGCTTTGTTATATTATCATTGTCATAGGAACCCTCCTTTTTAATTAATTCTATAAATATCCCTGTAAGAGGCCACCGTTTTATTAATTACTAGGCTATTTGTACAGACACTAGTAGACTGCTTTATTTATTCTGTTCACATCTCTGTATACTACTCTAAGTAGTTTCAGCGCACGTAATATCACGTAGGTACTTTACATTTGACAAGGTTAGACCAAGGAAGCAAAATATAACTCGCAAAACGCCTAGCTCCACTCACTATTCTGACTGACACACCAGAAAGAGAATAACTGGACAGTGAAGAATATAAAACCTCTTAGAGAGAAAAAAAAAGGAAACTAAAATTTAGTAAAGAGAAAAACAAATAAAAGGAATCAAAAGGGAAAATTGGAGGAATCAAGTGAAGATTGTTTCTGCCTTGTGTGCATGAATTATTTCCAATCAGCGAGACCAATAGATAAGAGAGTAAAATGTATAAAAGATAAAATGTGGACACATGACCGACGGAAACCGTAACTATATACTGTGTGTACTCAACATTATACATAGAGTGTGTCACTGATATGAGTGAATAAAATATGTTTTCTTTTAAACTCTATTCACAATACATTTTCCTCACTAAAGTTACATTTTAACTAATTTACGAACTATACATATTTTAGCAAGGCATATTAGCCAAAATTTGTGTTAAACTATATTAGTGTTGTATTTGATTTTTCATCCTTAATATGTGTGTTTAATTTCATGAAACAAATCAAGCTTAAAATAATATTATGCCTAGTATAGATGAAATTTTGTAAAGAATAAGTTATTTATTAAAAATATTTAATGCCTACATCCTAACCCATACATATAATAAAACTCTTAATCTGTCTGTATGTTCAATTCCTTCTGTTTGTTTGTTTCAAGTCAACTTAAAATGTACTAATCGAATTAAGATGGTTCTATTTTGCGTTTTAAATTTGTAACAGTTCAATTATATTAACTTTTGACACATAAACCTTTTTTGTAAGTCTCATTGGCAAGTAAGGATTTGGAAATATCAACAAACAAATCTCCTTGGCAACGAGTGTTTTGGAGGTATGTTTTCAATCATTTTATGCATTCACACTAGAAGGTAAATAGTGTTTCTTTCACAAATAATAAAATACACATAAGTAAACTGTCGTTTGATCTAGTGTGCTTGCATTTGCGTCTCAAATTTAGGTTTTTGTTCAGCTTTTCATGGTTTTGCTTGTAAATTGTGCGTATTTAGTTTTGTTTCTTTGATACTAAATTCTTTTTGACGTGAATACGTCTTTAAATTTGCTACCATACGGGGGCAATCCAAAAAACCTAATGATAACAAAATCGGGGGATACAGTTTGGTGTTGTAGTTTCGAATCTTTCCTCTACATCCAAAATTAAATTATACCACTGGATAGCTAAAGGATCAAAGAATTCATTACGATAAGCGAGAACAGTGACGCATCGCGCGCGGTGGAGGGGGAAGCGCCGCCATTTTGAGGTTATTTTGCTGCGTATCGAGATTTGCAATTAGTATAACTTTTGACTCGGAGAAGCTACGATGTTCGTTTAAGTTTAAACGTATTCACGTACAACACACGGCCGTGTCCATGACACAGCCACACCCCATTTTTTTAAAAATAATGTGCTCACATAATAGAACCACTGTTAACGTCCTTACATTTGCATCTTAAAATGAAGTATTTTTCAGCTATTTTATGGTTTTGCATGTAAATTGTGTTTATTTAGTTTTGCTCCAATGTTATAACCACGTCTTATTACCCATAAGGGATGTACTCCTATAGGATATACTAATTACAATAATATGTTAATAATAAGAAAGTTCTAGTTAAGAGGAAGTGCACCCACACTTGCATGGAGAAAGAGTGGAAAACTATGTAGGTAAAACCTCCTTCAGTGCACTTGAATGGGATCGAACCCCGATCTTCCCGTATTCGGCAGTATAGTCTACTGGAGAGTAACGCCTTAGACCCTGTGGCCATAAAAGTGGGTTAGAGCCACTGTTAGCCTGCTAGCACTTTCGTCCTAAATTTTTAGTTAAGTTATTTTTTTATTTTGCGTGCCAATGATGTTTATCTATCTTTGTTTATTTGATATTAAATTTGAACTAATTTTGGTGTTCACTGTAACAACGCCTCAAGATGGGAGAGCCACTGTTAGCATGCTTGCCTTTGTGTCTTAAAATTAGTTAGTTTTTTCGGTTAGTTTATGGTTTTGCGTGTAAATTAGGTTTATTTAATTTTTGTTTCGTTGATAATAAGTTAAAATAATTTATTTTTGTGTTAATTTGAACAATGCCTGACCGTAAGTGAACCAATGTTAGCATACTTACGTTGGTCTCTTAAAATTAGCTATGTTATTTGGTTTTGTTTCCTGGTACTAAATCAACAGCGAAATTTTATTTTGTGTAGTAGGGCGCGCAATATAGAGTGCTTCTTTCGATCTACTTAATTTTAGTTTCTTTCCTAGTAAATCTATTCATAAACATAAAACTCTAAGGGTTGTATTCGCAATAGAATTTTGTGGAGTTTTCTTTTTTCCCTGGGTAGTATAAGCTACAAGAATACCAAATAATCAATTTTTTTGGATGTTTGTCTGTCTGATTGTTGCAAGTAAACTCAAAAGGTAATTATTGGATGGATCAAGGCGTGACTTCTTCTGTTGTACTCCTAATTGTTTTAGTGAATAATGGTAAGCTATATACCAAGGGCGGGCACATTCTTCAATAAGAAGAGCCACATAAAATATCTTCCATACATTTGTGAATGTTCAAGAAATAAAATAGGCTTTTAAAATTGTAATAATAATAATAATAATAATAATACAAACTACAACTATATAGTAGCTCTATTCACCAAAGCAGAAAATGTTTAATCTTTGCTCGATGAATACTTTGATTGAGTCTTCATTTTTTCAGCTAATAGTTTGAAATTGGCTGGTAGGATGTCAACAAGAAGCTCAGTGAGGTGTCTGTTAGTGAGGATAACACGATGCTTTGACTTGACCACTTTAATTACAGAGAAGAAAAATTCACAGGAGTCGGTTGTACCTAAGACAGAGAGTAGTCGAACGCCAATTTTCTTAAGATTGGGATAATTTGCTTCTGGAATTTGTTTACGAAAGTCACTTAGAGATGAGCTTTTATGTAATAACTGCAAACCCACACCTCCCTGCAGCTCACCTACCTTTGTTTATATTGAAGCAACATCCAAGGCAAAAGGCGCAACAACAGGACATCCATCGTTGATGACATCAATCACAAAAGGATTCACAAGAAATTCAAAGTATGGCTTTAGCTATTTTGGTTTCTTAAACCTGCTCTCAAAATAATTATAACGTGTGTGTAAGTTTCCTTCGAATTGTTTAAATTTACTGTCTTTAATTTAAACATCAGGAAAAGCAGTTATTCTTGATTTAAGATTGGGAAAGTGCTCAAATTTCTTTGTTACCAGATCTATTTGAAAAATCTTTATTTTATTCTGAAAAATAAAAACTGATTGGGAGAATTCTGTAATAAATTTGTTCCTTCCTTGAAGTGGCAGATTTAAACATTCCAGGTGTTGTATTACATCTGTAAAGAACATCAAATCCTGAACCCATTCGTGATCATCTTGTTGTAGGTAGTTCTTTTACTTTTTTTGACCAACGAAAGCAATGATTGATTTAAAAAGAGCAACAAACCTATTTACAAGATTATTAGTTAATAACCATCTTACATCTTCAAGCTAAAGCTCCTCCAAATTTTTTTTAAATTCATGGCATGTTTTAACACTTGTTGAAATTAAATTCACAATTTCTAATTCGCTATTTATGGCATTGTTTAACTTAAAAGTGTTTGCTTATTAAATGCTCAAGGTGGATGATATAATGAATAAAGATACATTCATGATAGTTGAGAACATGTGCCAAATGCCCAACTAGGACAGTATTTTTACCTACCATAGCTGGTGCTCGGCCTGTTGCAATAATAATAATAAGTTTATGCACTGGTAGTTGAGCATTTAATAACGCTTTGTTAAGTACTTTTTTATGTCAATACCTTTCATGGTTTCCTATAAGCCAGGGGGTTTAGTGTTATTTTTGCTAAAATAATTACTTACAATATAAATTTAATAGTCGGTTGAATCAGTCTTTCAAATATGTAATTACGTTGACAACTTTACTGTCCAATTTTTTAATTTCAATCACAACTCCTAAAGTTTCGAATATTAATTATTTATTTACAATTAGAATATGTATATATATTCTAATTACCTTTATTTCACTTTATTACATTTTCTTTCTTTATTTTGATTCATAAACTGCCAACCCACCATGATTTTTTTGGTAGGTGATGTTAACGCTATCTGCTTTAGAGAGTGGTTTATTTCGGAACTATTATGATCTTAATTTAATTTATGTTCTTGGACGCTTATAGCATCTGGCTGTCATTTGAAGAACTAATTGTCCCTAGTGAACGAGATCATTATTCTCGTTTGGATTTTTGGGGCGAAATTTAAAAATTAATTTTAATGACGATATATGTTTATTTGTCAAATTATAATATTAAGTGATTTTTTAATAATAATACTATCGTTCATTGTCTAAAGAGTTAAGATTTTTTTATTAGTTGTAAATCTTGGCAACTAGTGTTCTCCTAAACCGGAAGGTATTTTAAAAAAGAAAGAGAACATGTTTGTTAAATGTTAATGGTTTTATGTGTTGTTGACTCACGAAAATTGTTAAAAAAGATAAGGATGGATTCCATTTGGGCCATCTTAAATATATAATTTTTCTATAGTTAAACATCATTTTTGGAAGCAAAAACTTCTTTAGAAGTAAGGAATAGCCTTCAAGGAAGGGCAGGAGATAGTTTCAAGAAGATGTGAGGTATAAAACCTAATATATATAATAGTTACCGGAGCCTGAGATCACCAAGCTACATTATTGGGTGTGAGAAAATAATTCATCCATCATCATCCAACTATTAGAAGCGTCAAGTTATATTTTATCCTTTTAAAAAACTCAATATTTTAATCTGATATAAACCTAAATTAAACCTGTTATGTTATCATTTCATTTCAAGGTGTATTTCTGTAATAATTCATAATTTTATTTAGTGTATTGTCATCACATTTCAAGTGAATCTAAAAATATTTCAAGTGTTGCTTCACAATACTTAAATTAATTTTATATCATAGAAGGCATGCTTTATTAGGTAGGGTTTATTTATTTAAAGATTTTTCCTCACAATAATTACAATCACTATATAATTTTCATGGTGTCATTTGTTTATTTATCATATTAATGTACGTACATAGTAATTTTAACATTGTATCCAAGGTATAAATATTTTCTGTTGGTTGTATGTCCAAGCCTGGAATAATAATCTGCTCCAGGGAGTCCTTTGGTGTAAATGTCCAATAATTTAAAAAAACTTTAGGTAAAGTTCAGGGGTCCTGAGAGAAGGAATTTTCGTTTCACAGCTAAGCAGTTTCTGGGGATCTACTTGTTTAATAAAAATATACTTACCTCAGAAAATAAAAGGGATTGGTAGTTGGCACCCAATACTATATCAATTTAAAAAATTCATATATTCATACCTCAATAATATTATTTTTACCACATGGAGTCCAACATTTTTCATCCCAAGGGCCAAATCAGATTGAACCACGGTCTAAAGATATATTTATCATACCCATAAACTAAATATATACCCAATAACAACTGATATTTATTTGGGGTATTTGACGTGCACTTTCTGAACTGACTGAAAATTGTCTATGAGCGAGAACGAAAGAGCCTACCAATTCTGTCAGAAAAGGTATTTTCACATACCTTCCAGGGTTCTTTTACATACCACAATCGACATGGGACCGACGGCTTTAATTCCCCTCCGAAAGAAGTTGTGCTACGGATTTTTATCGCTCAAGAAATATCCCTTAACCCCGGCTGGATTTGAACCCACGAACATCGGCCCCTGCAGCGAGCGCTGTACCCTAAGACCACCGAGGTTAACAACTTAATAACCACTTATTAGTTTCATCACTTAAGTAATTTTTTTGTAGAATCTTTCAAATTTTACTAAAACTAAAAATGTTTAGGATTAATTCCCCCAAAATACGTTATGAAATATGCACGCACACACATTCTTTCACAAAACAACTTAGAATTATAGCCATATATATATTATGTGTCTATATTATTTTATGAATCAAAAAATTGCATAGTAAATTGTAATCATAACCTTTTTAAATAATTTTTTTTTACTTCGTTTCACATCTCGACAGAGGGGTTCCCTTTAATTTCTCTCCAGGGTAATATGAGGGCCACATTTTCAGTGAGAATGGGCCCCATCTGGCCCACAGGCTACCAGTTGAACCACACTACTCTAAGCTTATCAGGTCCAAGAATTTTGCTTTTACATTTCCATCGTTTGTAACAAAGCGAACAAAATATAGCAGGCTCAGGGATATCTTGAATGTGTGTAGATTCGTCCAAAGCTAAGTTGAAAGCAACGCAACTTTTCAGATTTCACTGCAGTGAACAGACAATTTTTGGAACTAATTTTAGAAATATGTCCTTCAGTATTGCAGTTGGAGATATAAATTTTTATTTTTACAAATTCTCCATGACTGTAAGGTAGTTTACTTGGGGTAATATTCACATCTATAACTAAACTAGCTTCATCAGCCAAATCACTTTGCTTACAGAGGAAAAATAGGCAAGTTTTTTTGAGTGAATAAAGTAAATTTCAATAATTTTATCTTATTTTTACACAGTTTTGATTTAGAAGGAAATTGAGATGAACGTTTTTATGGTTAGATTCATGGTGACGGTTTAAATTACTCTCTTTAAAGTAGATGATGTATGTCTGTCTGTATGAAAGATAAGGCACAGAGCTTTTTCACCCTTAGCAATAAAAGCAAAATCGTCAGCTCATTGTTGGTTAAACACTATGTTTTCTTGTTCGTATTTCCGTTTCATACTATTGTTGCTCAGTCATTTTAAACAAGGATTTTAGAACTTTAACCAAAACAATCTCAAGTATTTATAAATCACATAAGTACTTGTCTACACTACATTGCACTAGTTATCACTCGCTTCCGCCACAAGCGAGTAGCTTGTGTGTATGAAGAGTTATGACGCAGATTCCAGTTGCAACATCCGTACTTGTTTAAAACATGTTTTGATATTCTGAAAATTGAAAAATGACACCTGGACACGGGAATCGATTTTATTATGTTTTCGTTTTCTTTGTAGTCTGTTGAAAACGAATCCCCGCCATATTTACTGTTTATTTTTAATCGTTAGCACAAAATACTACTACGTCCACAATCCTGGTATGTTCACTCTAGTACTGTAGGACGTATCGATATTTATCGAAATAGTTCTCTATTCTCTCCACAGAAGGTGCTCTTTATCGCTTAACTTTAACAGGGCTGTTTCAAAATAGGTGAACCTTGACACTCAAATAATACAAATTTAGCTTGGAGCCAAAATGGCTCACGGGGATTTATTAAAATTTCAGTTTACAATGTATACCAGTAATATCAAAGGTTCTCAGAGGGTTAGTGTAAATTTTTAGCAAAAATGGCAATGAAACCAATATTGTTACGGGAGCCGCACAGAGCAGCTTTGGTAGCCACACCTATGCTATATACAGTCACGATCTCTCATCAGCGAGCGAAATAGTGTCGAAAAAACCTGTTTTAAGCAGTGAACATTTATTGCGGCTGGTAATGCTGGTACAAAAGATAGAAATTGTCATGAGCAGGGGTGTGGATGGGAATGGGTTGGGGGTGAGTTTGTGGTTATTCGTGAACCTTCGTACGTATATAAAGCACCACTCTCGAATAAGTTTAATTATTTTATAGCATTTTAAGTTGTCGAAAGTGTTAGTGTATTGTTTAGTATGTAGTGCAAGCGAAGCTGCGGTCGAATGCTAGTTTATAATTTATTAACCCCCTCTGGTGGGAATGTAGTTAAACCTCAGGCGCGTCTTGTCCTATTTTTAGTGACGCGGGAAGACTGAGCTCAAATACCGGCCAGGTATTGTAAATAGTTTTTACTAGATGGTTTCCTTATTTTCTTTCGCCCTCATATGGATTGATTTGAATTAAAGTCATATTTAACACCTTCATGTATTTAAATGCTCTTAGCCCGAACGGGTAGTCAAACACTGTAGAAAAAAAAAGCATATGAATAATTCTCTTTTATTAAATTGGTTTGGTCTTATATTTTAATTAAAATATTTATTAGATTTACATATTATAAACCAATGCGATAATATCAATTGGACAAATACCACGGATAGTACACGGGTGATTTTCAGACACTTTATTATCTGTACAGATATCATGGATATTACATGGGATATATTCAGATACTATATATGGATAGATACCATGGATAGTACAGGGGATATTCTCAGACATATCATCTAGGCCGTGGATAGTACATGGGTCATACTCAGACACTGTATTATCTAGATGGCACTACGGATAGTACATGGTATATTCTCAGACATTGTATCATCTGGACAGATACCATGAATAGTACATGAGATATATTCATACATTCTATCATACTTGGCACACTATCATCTGGAAAGATACTATGGATATTATATGGGATATAATCAGACACTATATCATCTGGAAGGTACCACAGATAGTTAATGGAATATAATTATACACTGTATCACCTGGAAAATGCAACGGATAGTTAATGGAATACACTCAAACACTGTATCTGGACAGATACCATGGATAGTAGGTGGGATATACTCATACACTTGATCATCTGGACAGATACCATGGATAGTTAATGGAATATACTCATACACTGTATCATCTGGAAGGTACCACGGTTAGTTAATGGAATATACTCACACACTGTATCATCTGGAAGGTACCACGGATAGTTAATGAAATATACTCATACACTGTATAATCTGGAAGGTACCACGGATAGTTAATGGAATATACTCATACACTCTATCATCTGGAAGGTACCACGGATAGTTAATGGAATATAATTATACACTGTATCATCTGGAAGGTACCACGGATAGTTAATGGAATATACTCATACACTGTATCACCTGGAAGGTACCACGGATAGTTAGTGGAATATACTTAAACACTGTATTTCCAGGCCAGGTGCCACGTGTATAAATCCAGTTTCTGGTTCAGATTCTGTTCTCAAGACGTCATCTCCCAATAGACGCTACTTACATTGGGCGCTATTTCTGGGGAACGACAGCGTAAATATTGAGTGTTTACATGATGGAGCAGATTGAAAGGAGATTGGAGGGGTAATTGATCGTATCTTTTGAGACTGGTGTGACGAACCGGGACTAGAGGTTGCCGCGGATTAAGCGTCAAGGTTTGAAGCAATGCATCCTGGAAGAGTTGACATATTGTTTGATGGTGGTGGTGAGGTTGAGAATCAAATAAAGGCCGGGTGTACTAGAGCACTATTTAGTAAATTATCTCCCTCTTTCCCGCAAAGCAAATGTTATTACGGTTTTTCTAAATTCTACCCCTCTCGTTCTTGCTCCAATGAGGATAATCTGGAAAGACAGTAAGGCGTAGTGCAGGAAGAAGAAGTCATAACCAAGGGTCGAGCTCTTGCCAAGTGAAGTAGAAAAGCGGCCGTGACAACATGCCAGCTGTATTAAATCTTGAACCTACTATAAAGGAGGGGAGTGGTTCTAACTCTGGTCTACTCACTTTCTTACTAGCTGATGTCTGAGGGACACGAGGCCCGTCTATTATTGGTTTCATATTCTCTGACGCCAGAACCGAGTGTCACCGAATTAAACAACCTAAGAGTCATTCTAAGGAACTTAGCCCAAAACTCTCCCTGAATCTAGGATTGAGAATACTACCCTGGGGGTTGAATAGTATCCGCCATTATTGCAGTAGTTAAGTATAAAGCCCGGGAGTGCTAGCCACTCGCCTCGGCTTCATTGTTGAGTGAGCGATAGAAGAACAAAGTGTATCCGCCATCTTAAACTTTCCCATAGAGACCATCTCATTGCTAATAGGTTTGATATATATGATTGAATTGTATTTTATGATTGCTCCTTTCAAACGTTTGATTGCGTCGATAGTCGATCTCAGTGGTTTGGGGTAAACTGCTAGCCTCAGGACTCGATGTTTGTGGGTTCAAACCCAGCCGCGGTCGACGGATTTTTCTTGAGCATAAAATTCTGTAGCACAGCTTCCTTTGGAGGGAAAGTAAAGCTGTCCGCGTCGGTGCCATTTAGATTGTGGCATATAAAAGAATACTGGGAGGTATGTGAAAATACCTTTCCCGGCAAAATTGGTAGGTCTTTTCTCTCTCGCTCATAGAAACTCTAACGTGCTGATATAATCAGTCGGTTCAGGGATTTGAGCCCAGAAGTGAAATATATGCAGGCATCGACACTTGAGAGACAGTTCCCATTTAGTTGTGATTCCAAAATATCCCCATCACCCGCGTGTGTCACTGGCAGGGTGCCGCTAACACACACGCACGTCTTCAGGCGGTGGGGTGGTGGTTCAAGATGCGGGCTCCCCCTCTAGGCGCCGAAGAGAGTTGTGGTGTAAATATTGATACCGGTCCCCAGTCAGACAGCGCTGTAACATCACGGCTGTGTACAGCTGTACAATATTGAATACAGGGGCAGGGGAGGAGCTGATCTTGGCCTCTGAATTCATCTCTATCGGGGGAACTTATTCTAGTCTCGTAGCAGACAGACTCTGGTACAAACTGAATAGTATTCAATGCCATGACTCTGCTTATAGTCAGCTCCGAATAACTTTTACTTTTACAAGATAAAAAACTTTGAGTTCAGAGATTATTGATGAACCGAAACATATGGCCCCTCAACACAAGGACAGTTATAATATTCATCAAAATTTCTTCAGCTCAATCAGTAAACCCCTGTGACTAAATCTAGAACTGTAGAGTATTGTCTTGGAAGTAAAATGTGGGTCTTGAATTTGAACATAAGCCCGCCCCAGTGTCCAAATTGTCTAAGGCATCACTATCGTGTTGGACTGGCCTGCTGATGACGGTGAGATCGGGGTTAGAATTCCGGTCAGGTCCACTGGGGTTGATTTCTCCTAAAATAATTTCCCACTCTCCTTCCACGCAATTGTGGGTAGATTTAATTTAAAATGCTTCCTTCCTCGTCTTTATCCCATTAGATTAATTATTAAAATATATGCGTATAACCTGAACCGGTAGTAAGATGCGGCGATAGAAAAAAAAACGAACCTGGGTATCTGGGCTTGTAAAACAGGGCATCCTAATCCCCGGGGATTTTTAACTTACGAACATTTAACCAAGTAGATAAGAAAGCAGTCGTTAAGTATTTTAACCAATCTAAAACCAACCGATTTAATTCAATGCAGCACGACCAAACAAGAAGGTGGTTAATGGCTGTGAATGGTTAGTACCCCAGTTGACCTCTAACCTTCATAGCACCTGGTAAGGCCAGAAAGTAGATCCTCCCTCATCCCCTCCCCCCACCTCGGCCTAAACTTGTCCTCTACTTTTTATACAACTACAGTTAACCTTTGGTTGGATCACCACACTTTTATAACAGTCCATAGGGTTTTAAAATATAATCTATTGTATTCATACGGTAAACCATAAGCTCTGCAGTTGTTACTGTTGAGAAAGGTTATTAGTTTTGATCCCCATAAGATGAATATGTATTTCGAATTTTAACATTCTAGCATTTATTTGTGTAATGCTCTAAAACAGTTCTCATGGTGGACTGACTATATATCATACAGTTGGACTCGTATGAATGCATAAAGGCTATAAAAAATATTTACGTATTAACCTAACTTGCAAATACATGTATTCGCTTTGAAAAGTACAGTTTATTTACATATAGCAAAGTAACTCGACCTATTTGCCAAAATAATTAATACTAAACCATTTTTACTATCTCATTTAGAAATAGAAAAAGTATTGCAATCGTGAACATTTTTGAACTCAAGATTATGATGGACCGTGACTTTTATGTGCTCTCAAATTCAAATTAATAGTACGGTGCACCACACAAACTTTTTCCCACTTTTATCTTAAAATAGACATTTACTAAAAACTCTTAAGGTTCAGCCGAAGGGAGCGCAAGTATTTTTACAGTTTTTATAAAATTGAAATTTTTTGGCCAAAATAAATCAAATATTTCTCCAGTAGCAGCATATAGTTTAGTTTTCTGCACATGATCTTGAATATCTGTCAAGGGTGTCCTTGAATTTTTTTATTTTTAAATAAAGATAATTTTTTTGACATGTACATGTGCATGTACAGAAAACTAAACTCTATGTTTCTACTGGGGAAATATTTGATTTATTTGGGCAAAAAAAAAAAGTTATGAAAACTGTAAAATTACTCGCGCTCCCTTCGGCTGCACCTTAAGATTTGTGAAACGAAATAATAGTTGTTGTAGAAATATTCCACCAAAGATCATAAATGGAATAATATATACCGTTACTTACTCTATGGCATTAGGAACTAGGAACACTGTTACAGAAAAATTGGGAAAAGAGAAACATATTTTTGTCCACCAAAGAGCATAAGAATCAAATTCATTTTCAAATACCTGAATTAAAAAGTATAGATATTTTATTATAGCTCATAAAATGTTGATTTTATAAAAATATATTCCAAATACAATAATTTTATCTTTAATAGTACTACAACTTTAAAATGATAAGTTATTTCGCATCTCAAATAGTTAAGGAGAAATAATGAAGATTAGAGAATTTCCCCCATATGAAATACCGTCAATATCATTTTCATGAAAAATGAGAATTTTCATCTTGTTTATAATGATAAACAATGTATAAATAAAAAAAATAATCAAAATCATTAGAGCAAATTTCAAGAAAATAGATTTTTTTCTCATTTTGCCCTCCAGTAAACAATCCTTCAATTTAGGGTTAGATATCTAACTCCAAAAACGCCTTAGGGTATCTTATGAAAACCCCAGATACCAAGTTTAAGCCCAATCGGCAAAATAGTTTCGGCTCTAGCCCAAGGTACAGACAGATAGGCGGCATTACAGACACAACTTTTTTGGTTTCAGGGGGCCATTTATAAAAATCTTCGAGTTAGATTTTTTTGACGATCACAATATTTTCTCTCCAAGGGGTAAAGATAAAGTATAACGTGGGTTTTACAATTTCTGTCTGACCCTCTTTATATGTTTGTACCCGAAGTTACACTGAAACTGTTTGATAGATTTCATTCAAACTTGATACTTAGAGGTTGTATGGTCAAACCTAGAGGCGAAAATGTGATTTCAATTCAACCATTGAGAAATGACGATTTTAAATTTTTCGCAAATAGCCTTAATAATTTTGTTTGAAATAGGTTTACGGGGAGCGTTTTACACGATAACTAGCCATATATCTGTATGGTATATATATATCAACTAAACTAGGATGTTGGAATATATATATGTATATATATTTATTACTAGTTGAAAAAGTTTACTGATGATTTATTTTTGAAAATTATCACGTTCTTGAAAATGGCTCAAACAGTTTTGTTCAATGGGTTCCTTGGAGAGTATTTTACATGATAAAAAATATTGTGTACTAACTGTATATTATTGGAAAAGATATATTTAATCATATTGTTTGGTTACTGATAGCCAATATTTGGAATGTTGTTCAAAACCTATAACATACCATATGTTAAAGTGTTTACAATCATATCGTAGCATTTATTTAATATATTTTCAACTTTCAGGAAAAGTCGAAGTTACCGAGAATGGGCGATGTAAAGGAAAGGTCAAACATTTCAGAAATTATATTTAGTAAATTATCATCATCCAAGTAACGAGAAACAGACATCTTTAAAGGAGATCATTGATTACAATTATTGGTTCGTCTTAAACCCTCTTTCATTCGGTTTCTGTTGTTGATAATCTCCCCTGGATTTTGCTGCATGCTCAAGAGCGCGCCAACCTCAAGTTGATTACTGATCAACTCTCCCCCCCTACCTCCAATCTTGGGGACGAGACGAGAGGCTGCGCGAGTGATAATCAACTCTCCTTGCTCAGGCCCGAAAGAGCTTCTTCAAAAAAACAAAACAATGGCAACTACTTGAAGAGTTGGAGTGGTGGTATTTTGTCGCTGGCAGGAGAAAGTGTTTCTGATACCTCTTGACATCGCTTAGACCAATTTCTTCCTCTTATTTGCAAACAAGATTTCCTCCACATCTGCGCAACACGTGGCATCATAGCTTAGTGGGACAGGACGACTTCTAGAAAAGGTCGTCGAGGCTTCAGGACTAAGGGCCAGTTTCATAGTTTGATTGAGTACTACGCCTCGAGTGTGATGCTACATTAAATACGGAACAACCACTACCTAAACCCGAATGGAAGGGGCTAGTTTAACATATGAAATTGGCCCATTCCATTCTGATCTAGGTAGGTGTCATCTTGTATTAAGTGTAGCACCGCACTTGAGGCGTACTTAATCTGACTATGAAACTGGCCCTAAGAACTTGATAGCTGTTGATATATCACTCATGTAATGAGTTCCTGCTGCTACGAATGAATGCTTAGCTGCAAGTGTTTCTGCTCTAGATTAAGTTAGTATTTTAGATGCTGATATAGCCATGGAACCAATGTTTACCCTGAGTAGCTTGAATTAATTTGCCCTGAGAATTAAATACATGTAATAATAATTAACGCTAGAAGCCGTGTTTTTATACATATTATAAGGTTTGATTTCGCCCCAACCCTTTGTTCAATTTTCTCCTCCAACACACCTTTTTTTTATCACCGCGTCTTACTACCTATTCAGGTTATACGTGTACAGCAAGCTTGATCTGTATAAAAGTACAAAGAACAACTGTGCTATGTTTGAATTAAATCGGCATATTCACCACAGAGAGACTGACAAATGCAAGCTGGTGGAGGTAAAATGGAGAACTCGCTTCACTCGATCAATAAATCAAACCACGTGATGTTTATGTTTTTTTACACTCTGACAATATTGGCTAGATCGTCGAGTCAGGGAGCCTACTATACTAGCGTGCCAGGAAAATTCTCCTATCCCAACTTGTCATCTAAGCAAGCACGGGGCCCCCCAAATGACGGGGTCCTGTGCGACCACACCGTTTGTACACCCTAAGGTGCGGCCGAAGGGAGCGCAAGTGTTTTTACAGTTTTTATAGCATTACACTTTTTTGACCAAATTAAATCAAATATTTCTCCAGTAGCAACATATATTTTAGCTTTCTGCACATGCTAATATCAACAGATCTTGAATATTGGCCAAAGGTGTCCTGGAATTTTGTCAAAATGTGTTCTCTTTATTTAAAAAGTTTTGACAAAATTCCAGGACACCCTTGCCAGATATTCAAGGTCTCTTGATATTAGCATGTGCAGAAAGCTAAACTCTATGTTGCTATTGGAGAAATATTTGATTTATTTTGGCCAAAACCAATTAATGCTATAAAAACTGTAAATTACTCTCGCTCCCTTCTGCCGCACCTTAAGGGCAGACCTATATATAATACTGTTTTATACATATACTTACATATATATATATATATAATAGTGTTATAGCCCACTTTGTTGGCCGCATGATATAACGCTCTACTCTCGTGTTAGACTAGACTGTCATAGACGGGGAGATCGGGGTTCGATCATGGTTGGGTGCACAGAGGGTGGTTTTCCTAAATGGTTTTCCAATCTCCCTCTACTCAATTGTAGGTACACTTCCTCTAAATTAAACCTTTCTTATCCCTAACACATTAGTGTAATTAGTACACATACTGTTATACTCGTGCCAAGTAGTTATCCTAACTATTATAAATGCGAATGTGAGTTTGTTTGTTTGTTTGATACGCTTTCACGCCTAAACTACTCGACCGATACACGCATACACGTTGTCAAATTCTGTAATTTGGTGGAAAATGATGTGGAGCTCATTGCTAAAGTTTACCCAGACTTACAACTAAATTTAAATTGTGATCATTGGTTGTGTGCAAGAGCAATTCTTGCACCAAAAAATGAAATCGTTAACAAAATCAACACTGAAATTTTGAAAGAGGTGCAGGGAGAAATAAAGGAGTATTTGTCAATAGATACAATCATGGACACAGAACAGAGCACTTAATATCCCACTGAGTTTTTAAATTCTCGAGAGCTATCGGGTGTACCCTCGCATAAACTACAATTGAAATTAGGTGTACCAGTTATGCTTATGCGAAATTTAGATGCACCCCGTTTATGTAATGAGATGAGGCTTCGAATTACACAATTAGGGCACCATTTTAACAGGTGTGGGAAAAGGGGAAAGTGTAATCATACCTCAAATCCCAATAATCCCCACTGACCTACCATTTCAATTCAAAAGACTCCAGTTTCCAATCAAACTTAGTTTTGCTATTACTATTAACAAAGCGCAAGGGCAAACATTGCAGGTAGCAGGGGTGCATTTGGAAATGCCATGTTTTTCCCATGGCCAGCTATATGTAGCCTGTTCGCGTGTGTCCAATGCCCAGAATTTGTATGTATTTGCGCCAAATGGAAGGACATACAACATAGTAAATAGGAGCGTCCTAAAATAATGGTCTATTCTGTGCCCATGATTGCAACGGTCAAGAAGAACAAGCGGAGTAAATAAGGGATGTTAATTAACTGTAAGTAAAATTCCAATTCGTGGCAAGGCATAACCTATGACTCTACTGACACACACTACGCTACTTCTTTTCTAGTCCTACACTTAATCCTGATTTATATTGTGTAGTTTGTTTTTTTCTTTATCTCTACCTCTATTGACTAACAACCTCAATATGTTCATCGTTTTTATTGACATAATTCCTGTGTCAATCGACAACCTGAATTTATTGATAAAATCTACATTAACGCGAGCGATGCCGTGGGCAAAAGCTAGTATACAATAAATGTTTATGTAGCATGTAATTTAATACTATATATATCTATAACGAGGATAAACCATATAAGGAATTAAGTTATAAGAGAAAGAGTGGGAGTAGAGGGGGTACAGTAGATAAAGGAGTAAGTAAAGCTGAGATAGTATGGTCATGCAATGAGGATGGGAAGGGAGAGAATACCAAAGAGAATGATAGAGATAAAGTACGTAGAAAACATACCACAAGGGAGACCAAGAAAGAGATGGGAGGAGCAAATAACAGAAAGTGTGCAAGTTAGAGGAGAAGAATGGAAGCAATTAAAGGAGGAAGAATGGAGGAAGGATCTAGGATGATGGAGTCGTTTTAATAAACTGAACCGGCCACAGGCTGGAAACAGTTTATAATGATGATTTAAACACTTTCCAAGTATTTTGATACAATAATATCTACTATAAGACGTGATTTGATATAATAACGATACACGTGTCAAGTAGTTTGATATAATATTTACATTTGTGATACGTAGTTTGATACAATAATTATATTCATGATATGTAGTTTAATACAGTACTTATATTTATGATCAGTAGTTTGGTACAATAATGATATCCATGATACCAAGTTTAATACAATAATATATACATAAACTTAGCTTGACATATCATTGGACACACACAATGTGTATGGTCTTAAACGGGTAGTGAGAGGGGATGACAACAATAAATAAACAAATAGATAGATGTATTGCACACACTCATGATGTAACTCCCAATTGGGTAAAATATATATTAATTGTTTTATTTGAGTTGCTAGCCCGAGTTAGTTTTGATGTGTGTTCTTGTGTTAGGTTTATAACGCCATGTATTGTGTGTTCTCTCCCATGATGCAATACTGGCTCCCTTTCGCTTCTCTACTTTTCTCTCTCTCTCTTTGTTGCGTTGTCATCCCACAACAAAAGTTGACACGTCGCCCCACGGTATTTGGTTTGTAGAATTCAACACTTTACTCACTCCCTACGAGATCAAAAGGAGCGTTTTGAACCGACGATTCTATCGAAACGTACTGTGGATTTGAACTAATAAACAAAATTAGATAAGTATGATGATTACGGTCAGATGGCCACGCTCTCTCTAATCCATTGAGATGGGATAAAGGAGTTGGCCAGGATTAGTATGGAGGAAGAACCACAGAGTAGCCGGGCCGGATCGAAGCCCCGGCCCTAAGTGGCAGAGCTTGGCGAGATGGAATGACATACAGAGAGTGAAGGAGGGTGCAATTGAGAAAATACAAGTATTTAATATTCATATTCTGACGAACATTTTACTTAATTTCGCTAATGTGTACTTACTATTTCATACCATGGACTAAATTCCCTGATTTGGAAATATCAACAAACAAATCTCCTTGGCAACGAGTGTTTTGGAGGTATGTTTTCAATCATTTTATGCATTCACACTAGAAGGTAAATAGTGTTTCTTTCACAAATAATAAAATACACATAAGTAAACTGTCACCTGTCATTTTATCTATGCTTGACATAGATAAAGATAGGGCTATATTCATGCGTAGCGCTTGTCTAATAGCAAACGTCCTTTCATTGCTACAGTGGCTTCACATAAACGTTAGGTTTATTTAGTTTTGTTTCTTTGATAGTATTTTTGTTTAATTTAGCACCGCGTCTTACATCCCATTCGGGCTATACGCTTAAGAACTAATTACGCTAATGGATTAGGAATTGGGAAGGTTTAATTTAGAGAAAGTGAACCCACATTTGCATGGAGGAGGGTGAAAAACCATTTAGGAAAAATCACCCCAGTTCACCCGAACGAGATTCGAACCTCGATCTTCCCATCCTCGGCAGTCTAGTTCAACACGACTAGCGCGTTAGCCAACTACGCCACCGAGGCGGGTTTGAATTTTATAGAGTCTTATTTTTGTCTGGGTAGTATAAACGATAAGAATACCAAAAAATCCAGTTTTAGAAGGTTTGTCTGGTTGTTTGTTAGCAGTAAACTCCAAAATTACTCATCGGATCGAGATGGAACTTCTGTTGAATCCTTATATTTCAGGGTACCTTGGTAAGGGTGTTGAAGTCTCGGAACATTTTACAGAAATTGAACTGTTAACTCCAAATATCAGATTCTGACTGTGTTATAATTTCAAAAAAATATTTTTTTAATTTGTAATATTTTTTAATTTGATTAAGTTGACGTTTTAATTAAAGGAATTAGATTAGTAGGTATCTCAAAAACTATTAATTTTAAATATAGGATATTTTGTAATTGTCATAATAACTTGCAATAGATGATCTTGTAAGGATTACAATATGATTGCCTTATTACTTTATAAAATATTTAATATTTATTATTACATTTAAAAATTACATTTTTAATTAGCCCTTTGTAATTATTTATTTTCTTTTGATCTTACTATTTAAAATTTCTTAATGTATTTCAAAGATATGGTGAATCAGTTCAGAGCCGTTAGGTACTTGATTTTTTGCCTCTATGAGGAAGGCTTTTTTAATACCTACTTTTCAAACTCTTGCTGTTCACGGCTTTGAATCATTACCTCGCTTAACAAACTTTGGCGGGCAATAGCTGTTTACCTTGACTGATCTTTAGCGAACTCTTACAGGACTTTTGTGTATTGTCTCCTTCCCCCTCCCTCCGCCCCCTTCCACCAGAAAACTCCAAATTCTCATCTCTCAACAATCCCTTCTCCTTACTGAGGCTTACTCACCCAAAAGCAGCAAAAAATTAATAATCTTTCTGTCGGTCTGTCGACTGACAATTTGGAATAAGGAAATGGAGGGCATGTCATTAGTAACAGAGAGGAGCGTCATTGATGTGTATCACCCTGGCACCCCGACTTTTAGTCACCCGGTTTTTGAAAGCACCCATCGTTTGTGCTATGTTAGTGCTAGTTAGTACTTGATTTTAATTGTTAGTGCTGTAAATTTAAGGCACTAATTCATGATTTCTCATGGGTGGCTAGGAAGATATCTCCTTGGCAACCCGGTATAAGAAATAATCGAGATATCCATTCTTTGAAAACGCTCATCGTTTGTGCTACGTTAGTGCTGATCAATGCTCAATTTTCATCGTTAGTGCTGTAAATTTAAGGCACTAACTCACGATTTCTTATGAGTGGCTAGTAAAATCTCCTTGGCCCCCCCGATATGAGAAATAATAGCTATATCCATTTTTTTCTAAAGGCCCATCGTTTGTGCTACGTTAGTGCGGGTTAGTGCTCGATTTTAATCGTAGTTAATTAACTTGATGCACCTCTTTTTTTGACTTTTGTAAAGAAGCCAGTTTTTACTACCTGCAAACACCATGTTGTTTTCCCTGATGAATAATTATAACATGTCACCTTTTTATATTTACTGGACTGTTGTGAAGAAGCCTGTGTTTACCACCGACAATATTCAAGCTATTTCCCCTGGTGAGGTGAAATCACATCTGCACCGTATTTATTGTGAATACAGCACTTTTAATATTATGTTGGTCACACCACTTGATTAGACCCATAAAACATTAATATTTGCTAATCTAACATGGGTATACTTAGTTTTTTAACCTAAATAATCAATCTTATTTCAATTAAACTTTATGTAGGCTGGAGATTGATCCAACTTAAAATTGGTTTTTGATCTTATGTTTGCTGAAGTGGGAATGATTAAGTGGATTAATTTATAGTAAACCAATTTATCGTTAAGAATATTAGTTTCTGACAATGGTTTAAATTCGAAAAATAAAATTAATACTAAGCATTTAAAGTTTTAATTGACATCATCACTTTAATTGGTTTTTGAAATGATTAACTGTGAGCTCTGGATTTTTGTGTGTGACATATTAACTTGCTACAGATGATCGTGTAAAGATTGGAATAAGATTGTACACACGGATTTCGAACAACCAAAAATTTATTATTACAAAGAAACCTGTCTTTTTGAGAGTGTTTATACGTGTTAATTTAATTTTTATCTTGTTACATAAATAATATAATTTTTAAATTATAAAGGTTTTGTAATACACCATAAACCATTTATTCGTAAACTCAAACACTTTTGTCTGATACGTACATACTTTAGAACTAAGTTAAGAATGCGTGTTTATAGGCTATTATAGCAAAAAAAAATGTTTGTTAATTTTTAAAATTTTATTCTGTTGGCGATAAATATAGTATGACAAGGTATTTTTCTAATTCTTATTTATCTGCACATATTATCTTAATGCAGGCCTACTTGTTTTGTGCAAGCAGAGATTTTTGGGTCAAAAAATTCTGCCCACCCGCTCCACCCTTTCACACTCAGGGTTTTGACCTAGTGTGGCCCGTAGAAAAATACGGCCCTTTTTTGAACACTTTTAATATTTACCGTGGCTTTCTAAAATATTCGTATTGATTTTATTATAGTGACTGGACCTTTTTTGAATTTATTACTTTTATTATGTATTTATCATGTAGTAAAACCAGGACATATATATTGTTTATGTATCTTACTAAAAAATGACAAACATTGTTAGTGTGGTACTTAATGTTTGTAATCCTAATTATAATTATTTAGGTGTTATTATTATATTTGTATTTATTACTGTTGAATACTTATTAGTTTGTGTATAAGTTTTATCTTGAAAACGAATAGTGATAATGTCGGAGTTTAAGAAGAAATATTTCAGGAATGAGTTCTAAGCCCAGTGCTCCTGATTTAAACTTGTTCGGTGTCAATTCTGCATATTAGGTTTCTTACAATAATGTTCCCCGGTGCGGTTTTTTTTATGTTCCATGACATTACTACATTTGGTCTAATATGTCCATATAATAAAACCATGAATTTAAAATATCGCAATATGTCGTCTATTTTAGGAATCTAAATATAAAGATAGAGCTGATGTATGTTTGTAGTGTAATTTATACATGTATATTTTCTCAAATATTAATTTTGGATAATTTTAAGGATCTGAATCCAATGTTATGCACAAATCTGTAACAGTAGTAATAGCTATGAATGCGTCATTGCTACAAATGTCGCCTCGAAGGGTAGGCTGGAAAACATAATTATAAAAGAACTCGTAATTGTATATTTAAGGAACTACATTTGATGAAAAGAGCAGCAATTTTTCTGGCTAAGAGCCGCATATGGCTCCGGAGCCACACGATCCCTGCTCTTGATATATATCATAGAAATAAAAATACCATATTTATGTTTACCTACTGAAAGTCCCAAATAAAAGTCAAATTTGGTCAACATTATAGAAAATGTGTAGATTACTGCTCTCATAGAGAAAAGTATTACTATCCTTTCTCTATGCTGCTATAGCCCATCGTCAAAAAGACGCTTGTAGTATATAGCTTTGCTTGACCAACTTTATATATTCAAGAATAATTTATCTACTTTAAAAATAAATTTCCTATAAAAAATAGAAAGGACGAGACACCTGTTTCTAATGAATTAACTGACAATAGATGATAATGCCCAAATATAATGGTTATTGATACAAAAATGTGATTGCATATTAAATTTTAACCCAAGGGCTATTTTACATTTCACTCTAGATCTAGGACTCCACCCCCCTCTCCCAATGAATCTGAATGAGATTTGAACCTCAACATTATTGTCACCAAAAATGTCACCTTGGCCTACATTTTAGTTTTCTATGATATTATATCCGGATAATAAAATACGTTTTAGTCCATATTAAAAATATATTTACCCAAGTAACTTCCTATTGATAATTTGATACTCATTTATAACGACGATAATACACCCTTGCTTTGAAAAAACCCTCAGAATGCCAACAATATTATCTTCCACTGGGGTCATTCGATCTGGGAGGGGGCTAAGGGGGGTTATTTTACACCAATCTATCATTCATAATTGATCACTTGTAATTAATTTTTAAGACGTAGATTTTTTTTTTAGCCTCTTCGACACACTTAAAGATTCCGTAGCTTGTAAGAACAAAGATTTAAACTTACCGTGTACTTAAAACGAGAGAAAACAAAAGAACACTAAACATTGTTTTTATGTATTCTCCCATTTTTATAAAATCACGAGGTTACTTTATTTTATTTTATCAACTAGTTCTTTATAACTTCAATTACCCACCTCTAAATTGCTAATTTAATCATTTTAAAATTTTTCAGTTCATACAAAAATGTTTTAAAAGCACGTGCTCTAAAAAAAAGGGTGTGCTTTAAAAAAGTGAGGGCTCATGGCATATTAACTCTTAAAATTGGCCTCTAGGGGAACCAATACAAAATTAACCATGGAAATTCACATTTTATTGATAGATTTTTTATCATAATTTAAAACAAGGGCGTTTTAACGATTTAATCTATAGGTAGGATTAAAACCTCTCCCAATTAATTCGAATAAGATTTTAACTTTGACGTCACGTTTAGTGAAAACAGTAAAATGTATTTTAGTTTTCCATGCCTTCATTAAACAATATATTATATGTATTACAGTACAGTAGATAACTTCCTTTAAATAATTTGATAATAATTTTCTTATTTGGTATTATTCTGAATCAAGAGTATTTGGTTCGATTCCCTGCACGTTCTTTAAAATTATCATTGATAAAATTGTGATTTTCCTCTCGCAGTGACGATTTGACAGCTGGTGGGTGGTTTTGTTGTGACTGTTATGGAGTAAGCTAGTTTGTAATTCATGCGCTGATATAATTTGTCGGTTAATAAAGTGTACGTTATAATAAGTTGAAAAAGCGTATGTAAGAAATAATATAAAATGCCTTCAATTTATACAGAGGAAATTCCCGAAAAACAACGATTCATTTAACCCAGACAAGCTTATCTTGGTCACTGTGTCACTTGATACCTGAGCTAACTCCCTCCTCCCCCCTTCTTAGCGGATAAAAAGCTCGAGGGTAGCATTAGAAGGAGAAACTAAACCTAGAGAGAGAAGGCTGTGTGCTAGCCGTCACAACTGTCACTGAATCAAGATTAGTCAGGAACAAGGACCTAAGTACACATTTCTTAGTACGCGATAAACATCTAAAGGTGGAACAAATACAATGTGTGTCACCCTGGCCACCCGACTTTTAGCCACCCGGTTTTTGAAAGTGCCCATCGTTTGTGCTACGTTAGTGCTGGTTAGTGCTCGATTTTCATCGTTAGTGCTGTAAATTTGAGCCACTAATTCACGATTTGTTGTGGGTGGCTAGGGAGATATCTCCCTGGCCACCCGGTATAAGAAATAATAGAGATAACTCTTTTCTGAAAACGCCCATCGTTTATGCTACGTTAGTGCTCGATTTTCATCGTTAGTGCTCTAAATCTAAGGCACTAACTCACGATTTATTGTGGGTGGCTAGGGAGATATCTCCCTGGCCACGATATCTCTATTATTTCTTATACCGGGTGGCCAGGGAGATATCTCCCTAGCCACCCATAAGAAATCGTGAATTAGTGGCTCAAATTTACAGCACTAACGATGAAAATCGAGCACTAACCAGCACTAACCTAGCACAAACGATGGGCACTTTCAAAAACCGGGTGGCTAAAAGTCGGGTGGCCAGGGTGACACACATACAAATACATTCTTCCTCTAAAGAAAACTAACGCCTAATGGCAACAATATTACCTTTCACCTGGGACGTTCAGTCTTGGAGGGGTTGGAGGGGAGGTTAGTTCACCCCACTCTATCACAATTGATCACTTCAAATTGAATTTTTAGTAAGTACATTTTTTCAACCACTGGAAAAAAATATACCATCACGCTATCTCATCATCACGCGAAGTCATGTTGGAAAATCCGGATTAAGCAGTGAACATTCGTCGCGGCTGGTATTGCAAGTGCATAAGATGGCAATAGGTATGACCAGGGGGTGTGGAGGTGGGGATGGGGGTGGGTCCGTGTTTATTCCTGAATCGTTGTACGTAAATACAATATTGCTCTTGAATAAATTTAATTCCTTTCTAGCATTTGAAGTTGTCGAACGTCTATGCATTGTTTGTTGCAAGCGAAGCCACCGGCAAATACTTGTTTTATAAATAATTGAACAAACAATTACACAAGTCCTTTGCCATTTCAAAGGAACAGTTATAACAGTAATTTGAGTGGCTGCCCCAGGTATCCAGGGACTCTTCCTTCACTGAAACACTCTCTGAAGCCCCTATCATCGTAGTACCATCCCTAGGTATGGCTACCGATTGTATATAGCTAATAGATATAATGTTAGTTTTCTGATGTAACTACACTTAAATGGGCAAAGCTGTTGGGCGATATTTCTAAAGGCTCGTTTCATCAGGCATGCAGGAAAATTGAGCCACACTCATTATTCTAATAGCTATCAAGTATCTGTATTATCAAAAGTGATAAACAGTAATATTTCTTTCACTTTATAAATTCATCAATGTGTTCATTTGAGAGAGTTGTTGAACTAATTTTGAAAAAACATTAATATGACCTGGTTCTAATCCAGCTAAAGGTGTTTATACTTATGGGTATGATCTTAAACTGTGAGGACTAGGCTTGTGTTTCAAGTCTCTAAGAGTATACGATTAGTCTTTGAGCTAGATATTTGAGAAAATTTGACGTGGAAGGACCACTCCAAGAGTAAAGCAATCATAATTTTATATCTCAGGTGTAACATTTAGTATAGGTGCTATTCTATTTATAATGTTCTTTACTATAGGCGCAGCAATTATTCCCCCGGTGTGGTGCATTCCTTGAGGTTCATAAATAGCAATTAGCACTATATACCAAATATAATTAATATAATAAACATTAGTATAATAAAACTCAACATACATAATGACACTCTAGAAGCATTTAAGAGCGTTCATCATAGCAGGCCCAACTCAGCTGCCGGCTTGCATTTGTGTTTGTGTGTGTGTGTGTGTGTGTGTGTGTGTGTGTGTGTGTGTGTGTGTGTGTGCACGCGCGCGCGCGTGGTATGGAAGTAAGAGGGAAATGAAAACACATACGATATGCCAGAAATACGTGCAGTACATTCGTATTTGAATTATTACTAGAAATTTTCCGCAGTGACAAGGGGGGAACAGAGTGACAAAGTTTCTTGATAATAACTAAAGTATGTCTCTATTATGACAGAATGGAGATTTGTGCACAATGCTTAGCTGTGAAGCTATTCTAAAATGGTCAAAAACGGCATTTTCAATGCAGTTTTATCCAAATATCATTTAATATTTCAATAATATTCATTATTAGGAACATCTATTAATTCATTATCTCCATTAATGTTTAATTAGAAATGATCCACGTGCAATAGTTTTCGTGTAAATTTATTTTTCTAGCAGACTGTATCACAGAGTTGAGTGGAATGTGATGCATGCTCTTAATATTTATAAAAATCCAAGTGAGGACCACTTCAACTAGCTTCTAAAAGTATTCAATTTTCAAAAATGTATTATGGGAAGACCACTTTCAATAGTTTTTAAGGGCATCTAATTAAATAGAAATATCTAGGAGAGGACCATTCCAAATAGCTTATATGGACATCCAATTTTGAAAATTTTTCTAGTATAAGACCACTTTAGATAGTTTTTTAGAGGAATCTATTTATGAAAAAAAGCTAGGAACACTCTAAATAGTTTATAGGGAATTTCAAATTTAAAAAAAATTCTAGTGAGAACTTCTTGAAATAGATTTTAGAATCATCAAAATTTTCAAAAATTTCTGAAGGAGGACTACTACAAATAGCTTCTAGGAGCATAAAATTTTCTAACATTATCTGCGAGAAAGGAGGGTAGAAAGTAAAAAAAAAAAAACTTATTTGTTACTTGCTCCCCCTCTTCCTTCTTACACAAATAAAGTTCGACCCCTACTGTGTAAAATAAGAATGTTCTTATTTCTGGGTTTAGTAGTTAGTTTTAACACCACTTACGGTTTTGAACCTCCCCCACCCCCTCAAAAATAAATTCTCCCTCCTCCCCATAGGTCCAAAGAATAAAGTTTAAAAAATAGTTTATTTTTCTGCTTTTATCGCAACACTAGAGAGGTGGAATCATACAGAGACAAAGACAGGAGGTAAAGATAGCCACAAGAACTAACGTAAAGAGATATACAAGTGAAGAGTGGGAATTAGAGAGGCACAAGAAAGAATGAAGCTATAGGGGTAGAGAGACAAGCAAGAATGGAGAAAGTTGGGTTTATTTCCCATGGTGGACAGAATAATAATGAACATATCAAAAGTTTTGGTCAGTAGTTTGTATGGATAGTAGATAATGAGGGTATACTCAGGGTATCTTTCTCTGACATTGGAAACTGGAGAGCTTATATATCGGTCAGAAGGAAGAGAATACACTACATGGAGGACAAGGAGATTGAATTTGTTCTTAGAAACTATGGACAAAGACATCTAGTATGATAACAAAAAGAATATGGAAATAGTATAACTTGACAAGAAAAATGTAATCTATTACCAAGAGTAAAAGATTATAGAAAAAGAAAAATGGCACAACTAAGCAAGAATAACGAATGGGATAAAAAGAGAAAGGAATTAGATTAAGATAGAAATTCTGTGACTAGACAGGTCAAATAATAGAGATAACAAAGAGAAAGGTATTAGAATAAGATAGACAAAGAGTGAAAGATTACATTAAGGTAGAAATGAAGAGCTAGAGAAACAGGATATAGAGAAAAAATGACTGAATGGTGTAAAGACAGCGAATAAAGTAAAAAAGACGAACTTTTTAAGAAGTGAACTGAAGGCAAACGAACCAGATTTGGATTCTTCTCCCCTTCATTGCGATCTAAGAAGAGGGAATCGGGGATGAGGGTTTTGAGGATGGGGCGGGGAGACCGAGCTCATTATCAATCTAGTGTGTGTATTTCCCACTCCTCAAAACCCCTGTCTGTGTGATCTTCAACCCCTCTCATAGCCACCGTCACCCTAGCAACTCCTTGCCACAACAGTTCATGTTCTGCATCTTATTTAACCTCAGCCTCTCTCTAAACCTCATTTTACAAAGGTGAATTTTCTTCACCTTTCTTCTCATAGTTCACTTAAAAACCTACCTTACACTTGGGAAAATGTGAAACTTTGGTGACATCAATTTTTACTAAATTTAATATGGCTGTGTTTTTATAAGGATGAATTATGAATTCAAAGCCGTTTTCTAATTCACTTAGTAATAAATTAAAAGAGGCGCAATATATTGCAGTTTTTGGAAAAAAATGTTTCATAAAAGATGTACTTATATGCAATAGGTCTAAAGATAAAGAATAAGCTTACAATTAGTTTATGCTTTAACGGAATTACTCTACAAGCAACACATGATTCAAATAATTATCACAAATAATGAGTGTAGGTAATTAGAGATCGTCTGACAAACATTTAACGATGTTTAGATAACATTAAATCCTAGAGATTAGCTTGAAAATAGCAGTAAATAAATTTGTATTTTCTGCTTCTATTTCAAAATGGTTGTACTACTATTTAACCAATACTGCACGAATAACATAGTGGACTAGGTCCAGAGGGAACGATGCTATTAGAGAAACTTGGACTAGATGTCACTAACAATTCTATAAATACCTCAATTAAAGGACCTATAAACATCCCACAAAAATCCTTTTATAGTCTTTGTTAAATTTATTAAAATTGCATGGCTTTGGGGTGAGTAAAATAAATCAAACAAACAAGCCACCAACGCGTATTGATTTAGTTTTAATTCAATCACCACATTGTTTGCAGTTTCAATTAATACAGAAACGATATGCCAAAATGTGCAATAGAATATTAAACAAATTATTAAATTTTGACCAATAAGAAGCAAAATACGATTAGTTTTGGCGGAAATGAAGAAAACACAAACACATAATTGTGATATGCATTTGAAATATGATTTTAAAAAATAATCCAGGTACATTGTATTGTTAAATATTTCACTTAGAGCTTTGATAACCAACATCATGTCAGTTCATGACTTTTACTTTCTCTCTATCTTACAGGTAGAGAAAGTATGGTGATCGTCAAAAAAATCGAACTCGAGATTTTGATGAATTTTGACGTTTCATGACTCCCTGAATCCAAAAAAGTTGTTTTTGAATTTCCGTCTGTCCGTCTGTCTGTCTGTCTGTACCTCCAACTAGAGCCTAAACTATTTTACCGATTGAGCTGAAACTTAATATCTAGGGTTTTCATAGGGTTGCCCCGAGGGATTTTTGGAATTGGATATCTACCCCTAAAATTAAGGGTAGTTTACTGAAGGGCAAAAAGAGAAAAAGTCGATTTTCTCAAAATCGGCTCTAACGATTTTGATTAAATTTCATTTATGAACATTAATAAATATTCCAAACAAAATGGCTACTCTCAATATTTCGGCAAAATGGCTTTAAGGGCTCCGGTCTGATGCGTAAATTAACATTTTTTATAATAGCTCCGAAACTATTTGAGATATGAAATTACTTAGCATTACAAATATGTATATATATTTATAATACAGATATTTTATCCGAAACATATTTTTATAAAATCAATAACTTTCAATCTATACGCAATTATATGAATTTTTTTAACTTTTTGGACATTAAAGTTTAAGTATTGCGACCGTTAAAAAAAACTAACCTGAAATGTTGATGGATGTCGACGTCTCATGACCCCCCGAACCCTAAAAAATAGTCTTTGCAATGCCGTCTGTCTGTGTGTCTATAAAAACTTAAAATTAAGGGTAGTTTACTGAAGGGCGAAAAGAGAAAAATTTGGTTTTCTCAAAATCTGCTCAAACGATTTTGATTAAAATTCGTATCTAGGCGTTGATTAAGATTATAAATAAACTGGCTATTTTCATTTTCCTATGAAAATGATTTTTAGGGTACATTACAGAAGCGTTAATTTCCGTATCTCCACAACTATTTGAGAAACTAAACAACTTATCATTGCAAAATTGTAGGACTATTAGAAATAAAAAACTTTTATTTGACATATATTTTTATAAAAGCAACAGTTTCTGAGATATTTGCAAATATATTAATACAATTTTGTGAGCTTTAGTTGTAAACATATACTACTTAAGTCTTAACGCAATAATTCTCCAATGCCATAGAGTAATTAAATATAAGTATCTAAAAAAGTATGTTATTTTTCCTTAAATCTCTTAGGAGAAATGTTTGCATAGCAATGATCTATCTCCATTTTAGACTCAATAGTCAATATTTACATTTTTTATTGGTCAAAATGTATAAATGAATAATTAAATATCAATGCGATGACTTGAAGATCTGCAACACCTTATAAAATGTTAAAATTTTAACCAGAAATCGAAATTTTAATACGAAGTGTTGACCCTTGTGGAAGACATTAAACTGTTTGAAATGCTCTTAGGTGGACAAAGATGCGCCTCTTTTCTCATTGATTCTATATCATTGTATATTATTTTATGCGTGTTCTTATGTGGAGTGGTGATGATACAATGTACATTATTCCGTTCAGAAATCTTAGGAGTTTATAGAAAGAGAGAGAAAGTCTGTGCGGTGCGCCGTACCATTTATTTTTTAAATATTATTTATGTTAAAATGACAGTCCGGTTCTTCTTTTAGGAATGTCCTTATTTATTGTAGTTGGATAATCCGACATATGGCTGTACCCAGGTACCAGGGACTTCCCCTTCCTCTGTATTACTATCCTGTGATGGAAAAGTAACCAAGTCGAGCTGGAAATAGTCTGATGTTGAGACGGATCAATGAAAGGCCAAGATGACTGCTTGGAGTAAACTGGTCTGGGACATGGAACAGTGGCATCATACTGAGACTTGGGTTCAAATATCGGGGAGATATATAATATGATAATTACGTGGAGTTAAAGCTAAAAGGGCAATCCTTAACAACAATATACCACTTTCTATCCAATTGTGTATTCCCACTGTAAAAAATTACAATTAAAAAAAATCGTTAGCTGTGACATTCTCTAGTCACGATCTGTGCGCCAAAGTTGATTGAACATGACTGGAGGCGTAATGTGATAAGTTTACGTCTATAACCTCGATGCGTGCTTATTATTAGATTTTAAACGCAAATTGTACAGTTCATCAATAGGCACAACGTAAAGCTAACTCTGTTACCTCCCTGAGAGACACAACGTAATTATTATCTCTAGGACGTGCTCTGGGGGCACAAGGCCGGGACTACCCGTGATCAGCATCCTCAAATCAAAGGCAAGACCGAGGTAAGCGCGAAATAACGAGCTCACAATGCAAGTCCAGTTTGTCCCTAACCAAGCAGAACCAGGGAAATCAATGTGAATTGTTGGTTGCCTGATTGCTTCGCGTGCTTCCTCTCAACTACTAGAGTCGACCTCCCTCGGTGGTTCGGTCGATATTTGACACACTTTCTGACAATGCGGTCACTCCTCTGCGGTACAGTTTGGAGGTTGTACCATTGATATATCGTGGTCTGTGTCCTATAATACATGTTATAGAAACTGACAGGTTTGTTATCATGGCTAGAGGCCCTGACTGAGCCTGAAGGTAGGTTTTATATCCAGTGCACTTTCACAGAAGTATTATTCAACTTTCCGCAAGAGGCTTCACTTTCACAAGTAACTGTGGTTGTACTGGGTGCAAATATAAGTATGGTTGATGTTACCGTGTTTTTGCTGTGTGTTACTGTCATTGTTAAGGATGCTACGTCTAGTTTTCTGGATATTATTATAGTTTAATAACTAGTTATTAATTAATCAGAAAGTTATATGCCTATGAGGGATAACTGAATTGAAAAAATCAGAACTATTTTCTCCCGAAAAGTACACAACACTTTTAGACAGTTTCAAATGTGTCCACACATTTTGGCACAATCCATTTTTCATTTATTTGCTCCCGGGTCTCTTTTTATACACTGCGTAGGTAGTTTTATTTTTACTACTAATAAATGGTGTCACGATCCCACTAATAGAAAACTACTAATCACCAGTGAATAAGCAATTTTCATGTCATAGTTTAGTGAGAATATATTAATTTTCTTTTAACACCTCGATTTAATAGGTAAACCACTCTAACTAAAGTTTTACTTCTTCACACTTAGTTAAATAATATTGATCACGCAGTGAAATGAGCTAAGGTCATATATTACACGCTGTAAGTAGCAAATAGACTGGAAAAATATAACCGTATGAAAATAATATGTAAAACTAACAAACTTGGATATAAAACATGAAATTACCATTTTTATGCTGCATTAAAGGGATACGTTTACTGTATCATATTTCGAACATCATTTAACTCCCACCCAATACAAGACATCAAAATGTTTTATCTCCTCAGGAGCTACAGCGTAGAAGAAGGGATTATTGATCAATTTTATTAGCTACAGTTAAAAAGAGTTTTTACTGTTTGTGAGTCTATAAAAATTGTTTGATGGTGTACATTTACATTTTTAGTATTTATCACATGCGGTGCCTTTAAATTCATAGAACGGAATTTAAAGGGAAAAAGCAAGAAATAATAAAACGTCAGTTTTTTAGTTGCGTGGTTAGCGATTGTTAGGTATTAATACTAAAGTGTTCAAAAATCATTTTTAAACAAAAGACTATTAATACAAATGCCTGACAAATGTAACCTATAATATTGAGATATCGAAGACATGCGGCAGGAATGTATTATATGAGACACAGGTAGCTTGGAGGATGTTTTATGTACGGGTGCATGGATATTATGGCTAACAAAACTAACAGGGGATATTTGATTCAAGGATAGTAGGGATAAAATGAATAACAGGCGAAGTTTGATGCACAGATACTATGGCTAAAACGACTAGCAGGTGATGTTTGATGCAAGGATAGTATGACAGAAACGACTAACAGGCGAAGTTTGATGCACGGATAGTACAGCTAGAAGGACTAGAATATGATGTTTTATGCAAGGATATTATGGCTAAAATGACTAACAGGTAGTGTTTGATGCAAGGATAGTATGGCTAAAAGGAGTAATATGAAATATTTAATGCACAGTTAGTATAGCTAAAAGGACTAAAATACGAGGTTTGATGGACGGATAGTATGGCTAAAATAACTAACAGGTGATGTTTGATGCAAGGATAGTATGGCTAGAAGGACTAACAGGTGATGTTTGATGCAAGGATAGTATGGCTAGAAGGACTAACAGGTGATGTTTGATGCAAGGATGGTATGGCTAGAATGACTAAAAAGTGATGTTTGATGCAAGGATAGTATGGCTAGCAGGACTAACATGCAATATTTAATGAATTGTTAGTACGGCTAAAAGGACTAGCAGGTGATGTTTGATGGAAGGATAGTATGGCTAAAATGACTAACAGGTGATGTTTGATGCAAGGATAGTATGGCTAGAAGGACTAACATGCAATATTTAATGTATGGTTAGTATGGCTAAAAGGACTAGCAGGTGATGTTTGATGAAAGGATAATATGGCTTGAAGGACTAACATGCAATAGATAATGCATGGTTAGTATGACTAACTCCGAAACGGGAGCCTACTATTCAATCCCAACTAGGTGAACATTTTTATTGCAAAACATAAAAATTATGTCTGTCATTTTTTCTTGTGGTGGATACTTAGAAAGGACTTTAAAATACATCCTCCTAGCCCTGTTCCCTAGTTTAAGTTCTATAGCTTAAGTCCCTTGTAGTCATTACGGGAATTAGAGCCTATAATGTTTGAGGCCCAGAGAATAGAATGTAACTAATGCCTGTCTCAACAGATGGTCTGTAGAACTATTGTGTCAGTATCGCTCCTCAGTCCTCTCTCTCTCTCTATCTCTCTCTATCTCTCTCCCAGGGGAGGGAAGGACGGGGAGAGGTCTGTACTCTCCAGCCGGGTATCGATTCTCTCAGTTTCCAGACGCTCTCCGTCACGACGCTCGTGGGGAATCCCCACCCTAACTAGACATTCCGCGCTTTGGGAGGGCTATCAGATCCGAGGTCTAGCCACTTCCGGTTCGTTATTGAGTAGTTGAGCCCTTCCGGTACCCCCCACGGCTGAGGACTAAGCTCTAACGGCAGTAACTGCCTAAAAATGACTTCGGCTACCCAAAATAGAGACACAGGGGTAGGAGGGTGAGTAAGGCCAGAACTGTTTGACAGTGACTTCAAATACACAACATAGAGACAAAGGAATAGGAATGAGATATTTTAAGGAACGTTCCTAGCTAGTTCTTAATAGTAGTAATGCTTAAAACATTACTAGATTTTCCATTCCGGTTATAGGATGAATTCTTCTGACTGATACATTGTCATCTTAAGAACATCAGAAGGATCGGCTTAATCCACTGGTTTTAATATATCCCGCGTATACTGAAGGTATTGTTTAAATATTTACCACTTTCTCTCTCTCTCCAAGTAAATATGAGTAAAATTTATATCCATTATATCATGCTAATCTTTATCTTATTAGAGAAATTAAAATGCGCGCATCTCTGCCAAGAAATAATAATAATGTGGTGGATAAAATAAATCAATAATGTACAAATGCTTTGCCGACCATCTTTGCCTATACTTGATCCTGCTAAAGAAGGGTAGATGCTAGGTATTATTAATCCACGGTGTACACACTACTGAAACACGTGTATAATTACTTGAAGTTAAAGTCAACACTTTTTGTTTTTGTAAAGACTTATTCTAGGGTGAAAATTACCCCCCCCCCCATTTCCCTTCTCCTCAAAAGTTCCTATGGACCATAATGAGTGTGTCTCAAACTTCCCTTAACATTAACAATTAATCATTAACAAGGAATGAACGGCCATTTCAATGGCAGCCATGATTGATGTCTTGTTCGAGATTAAGCTCCTTTGTCAACACATTGTTAACAGGGCATGTTTTGGTTGTGGAGGAGGCGTCTACAAAGCGCCATCACACAATAACTCCTTTCTACAACAAGGAGTCGTGACGTCACTGACCTGGGTTGTCTAGTAGTTGCACCCTTGTATCCGATTAGGAAGGTCGGGGCTTAGTCCAAGCACTGAGTAGGTTTTACCTGTGACCACAGAATTATCGTGCTCGTGCCACAACTTTCAAGCTTATCTACAAAGTGAATTAAGTTGGTTTTTTGTTTTTTATCCACACACTACGACCTACAACCCACCCGAGCTATCCATAGATTTACAATAATGAAGTAGGTATTTGGGAAGATATTGTTCATAGCCATTCTGCCCCCCCTCCCCCCAATTTTCTGGAGGCAAAGTGGGAAATCCTTTAGAAAAAAATCTCTGTACAACCGGGACTCAAACCTCAACCTCACCATCACTAGAAAACCAGTTTGGATGGCATATGTAACTGAAGATTTCCGTACGTCCATGACACAATCTACCTTAAAATTTAGGTGAAGAATAACCCAGGGCATTTGGAAGACTCCTGGGTATCTCAGTGGTAAGAGCATTGGCGTACTAAGCCAAATGTCCCGGCTTCGATCCTTATGTCCAAGTGCCAATTTTCAATTTAAAGAACAGTCTAGACGAGATTGATGGTTAAATCACGTGCCCACAGATGCGGATGACCTAGATTAATGTTTTGAAAAGCCATCAATAGACAGCACATGTATTGGATGACAGAAATATTTAATGATAATAATACAACTATCGGTACTACAAATTCTCCGCTTCACTTATTCAACACTGCCAAAAATTAATTTCAGTAATGAAAAGTCTGGTCTTGCCTTTTTTTTTAATCTCATAAAAGATTGATGAGATAAGGCTTTCAATTAGTTTATGGCTGTCATTGAAAAATTACACTACAAGAGCATACATTTCTAACCACCATTAACACAGTTTAATAAAATATCAGCCTTTAAATTTAAGAACGTGACATTTTCTTCCGGTATTTTTGTGCGTGCACAAATATTACTTAGCGTACTTGTACCACATGGACCAAATTTATTATAGATTTGTAAATGATGAGCCCAAATTAGGGAACTAATCTAGTGCAACAAATTATATATGTCCAGTACTTAGAGGTGGCTTTAATATCTAAGCGAATGTATTCGTGAACACACAATATTTTCATTTCAAATAAATACTATTTTAGTTTAAATAGTTTAGTAGTTTATCTTAATTCATGTTATAACTTACTACCCCAAACATTGCTATTCTATTGTGATTAGTGCTTTTCTGTTGTAATGTTTGGCAACTGTGTCGTGTGGGTGCGCGGTAGATAAGACCTTGTATGCAGTTGGCAATACAGTGTGATCGCTAAAATATTTTCTACAGTTGAAGTTCTAATGCGCATGCGCACGACATAATAGCGTAGCTCCTATGGAAGATTAAAAACTCTGACACAGACTCCGTATCAGTAGGTCCTGTTCCTTAAGAAATTCTATTCGCGATTACACAATTCATATCCGTAATCACGTGACCATTCCCACCAATCAGATACTTCGTCCAATCTAAAACTTCCAAAGAAAACCGTCTACAGCAAGGAACGAGCGCCGATCAGTCAGCTGATAAATAAAAGAAATTAAAAAACAATTTGTTGAGAAAACTTCCAGGATAAACCTAAAATGTAGTAAAATCGCAATAAATATATTTATAGCACTATTTTAACTATTAAATTTAAAATAAATGAGCCTTAAAATGTAAAACAAAATTAATGTAGGCACTAATATTCTGAATGTAAACAAAGCAAGCACTTATAATATTGTTTTCGTGCTTCCTTTATATATATATATATATATATATATATATATATATA
>CABFWO010001245.1:76416-88443 GCA_902155825.1 Timema genevievae
ATATATATAAAATGGGTTTTGATCTTTGACAAGAATATGACCAATCACAAAATAAAATCTATTAATAAACAATTTATTTTGGTGTTAAAGATGGATCCCAACGCGCAAGCACATATTATTTAATCAGCTGTGATTGATAATCCGTACAAACTAGTCCTTAGAAAGTTAAAGTTGATCAACTTCTACGGAGTACGCACTTACTGATAAGGACTCTGTGACCAGAGCAAGCTGATACTGTGGCATCGATTTCTTACGGATCATGAATTACGGACCACGGACCTACGGATACGGAGCCTGTGTCAGGGCCTTTAACCTGGGGAATGTGCACATCTATTGCTATGAACCTTTTAGTGTTTTGACAAACTCCCCTTATCACAACCCTCGAGAGTCGAGCCACTCTAGCTGATCCAAGAAACCTGGGAGGTTTGTGACCCTCATGAGTACAGACACTATTCAGTCTAGAGAAGGTAACCAAGAAGTTTAAACGAACCGTTTTAAGTAACTGTCTTTCTTTCGAGTGGCAATCCGAGAGTGAAGTTTTTAAATAATGTGTAAAGATATTTTGTTTAAGCCTTGTGTCACCATGTATATAATACAGTAGACTCGTGTTAACCGAGGCACTCATTCTGTCAAAGTGTCCAATTTTAAGACAATATTTATACAATCGGTACAATATACAATTGTCTATGTAAAGTGTTTTAATAAATTAATAATTGGATACTTACAAACAATGTTCACAAATGCAGTACGTCCTAGGGAGTTATAACCTATAAACCCCACACGCTCCGTATCATCCGAGTTTTTTCGTATCCGAGGTAGGCTCTGTCCCAATTACCTCGGTTAAGCGCGAGTCTACTGTATAAATATTTACATTATAAAATGCAAATTAGTTAATTGAAAGTGTAAATTGTCATAGCATCGTGTTTTTTGTTTGTAATATCTGTTTAAAGATGAATATACTGCAATATATTATAAATAGTAATAAATTAATTTATCAGGATATTATACAAATTAAAAAGTTAGGATCTGATAAAACAAATTAAATTGAAAAGAAAAAACCTTGATTACTGTATGCTTGACTATGTGGCCTTAATGCAATCAATCCTTTGTATTATTTACCTTGCTTGATGTTTTGTAAAGAGTTAAATATATGAACAAAGCATGGTTAGTCATACTATTTAATATAAGCGAGAAAAATTAAAAGCATGACAATTTACATTTCCAAAAGAATGCCATTGTTGTCAATGTTAGGAAAGGTAAACCGTATGCACTCTTCGTTTAACCCGAAGAATAGTGAGCTTACCTTGCCTCGGTCAAGTGGTGTCACATTGTGGTAAGTAGATCTAAACAGTTACTTTTTATGTACGTAAGTAGACCTACGTAAATATGTGTATATATAAACTTTATATGGGCCTATATCTTTATTTTGGTATTGTCTTGGTATAATAAAACTACACCCATGCATATATTTGCAAAATGTTATTCATGATAATTTTGATTTTGTAAACACCCTAGTTCTTACATCACCAGATGCCACTGGTACTTTTATGAGAGGTTGACCAATGACCACTTATATAGAAGATACAAAATAAATCTAAAGTAGCCAACATGGACATATCTCACAGCAATCAAAGTTTATAGCTAGACCAACTGATCACAAGGCTTGACTTGTGAATATGTGGGAGAAGATCGATCAAGTTCTTCAACTGTGTCAGCTAAGTATGTACCAATGATGAGTCCACTATAAAAAGCACCTCCTCCTACCTTCCTGAGTCCAATCTAAGCTCGGGTTTTATCCTAGCTTTGTTGGTGATCGATCACTGTTTCCATATTGTAATCAAATTTAGTTAAAAGTTAAGTTTTCCTGAAGTAATATCGGGTAGCTAAGAACATATTCGAGACATATTATTAAGTACTTAATTGATTATGTTGTGAAGATCCTATATAAATATATAATCGATCAAATAAGCCCTAAGACCCAAGCCGTCATATGAAAAACATGCCTCGGGAATCCCCCATATTTAAAATCTGTTTTATTTACTTTTACTTCAGGTCTTAGTACTCATTATTTCTAGATTAAGAACACCTTATTTAAGCTAATTAAATAGGGATGAGGAAGGTAAAGGTACAGAGGGAATGTATAAGAATTTGCATGTAGAAAGAGTCGTAAACCATCAAGGAAAATCCACCCTCACTACACCCGACAAAGATTCAAACCCTGATCTCTCAGTAATGGACAATCCAGTCTCGATAGAATTACGCGCTGAGCTATGCAATCACCGATGCGGGTATTAAAATGTAAAGAGGAACAGATAGCTCCAAAGTAGGAATAATTAAGTACAACGCTGTAATACAAATAGTTTTGTTTAGCTAAATTTTTTGTTAAATATCTTTGGGTGCCACGTCTTACTACCAGTCCGGGCTATCCACATATTTACGCTGTGAGGTTATAGATGGGGACGGTATAATTTAGAGGAAATGTACCCACATTGACATGAATGTTGGGAAACTATTAGGGGAAATTTCCCTCAGTAGAACCTGTCAGAATTCAAAACCTCCCATAACATCACCTTAGACTGTGTTGCCACCAATTTGGGTGATACGTTAGTAGATGAATGAATTAATAAATGAATTAGTTAATTAATTAATGATTGAATGAGGCCAGTCTAACCCCATCTGTCCATAAATAACATATTTGATAAGTACAATAAATTCATTGACTATCAAAGAATTGCTTGTCTCTTACTAAGTCTTCAGTTCTAAATGAGCCATTAAAATGGCCGTATCCACCCCAACATCCATTAAGCCATTGACTGCATCCGTCAATTAAAGTCGGGCTCTTCAGGCTGATGCAATCCTCCACATCATTAAGGGGGTAATTACACAGTAAAATAAGATCGCAACGACCTCCTAGACAGCGTAACACCTCATTAAAGTGAGAAAGAAGAAGGATGGGGCCTAAAAGGGGGTGTCCTAAGAACGAAGAGGTAAAGTTGTGGATTTTGAAACAAGACTCGGAGGGTGGTTAATATATAACATCTTTGAATTAAAAACTAGTGGTCAGCACTTCTGACTTAGTTGAGTAATGTGGAGAGGGGGTTGAAATATCAGTCGAGTGCACTGTATATGTCTTTTACCTTAAAGTGTTATTTTCAATCTTATTTTTAGACTAACATTGGCGCATTTGATTAAATGTTCCCACACTCAAGATGCTAGCTAAGGTAAAATTAACGCTGAAAACAAGATAATGATCCAATACACACGAATTCGACTAACAATATGTTATGAGGCTGCATGGCACTGTACCTCCTGCATAATTTGGTTAAAAATCACAATTATAAATTAAGATAATGGAAGCACATTTAATAATATACAAACATATATTTTACCATCAACATTGATAGCATTTTACTATATTCAGGTGTCACGACAAAACACGTATTCAAAATAAGTTGAACTAGTAACAAATTTTGTAAAAAGCCATTACCAAATTTTTAAAAAGTTACCAATTTTGTAAAAAAAAGTTATAAGTTTTGTAAAAAAAACTACCAATTTTTTCAAATGAACTAATTTGAAAATAATCAAATTAAAGTATTAAAAAAACTTTTCTCTAAAATAAACCAAATGTTGTTCTATGTATATAAATAAAACTAGACTAACGAATTTTTAAACACCAACCAAATTTGGTTGCCTAAGATCTTAGTTGAACCACTTTCATTTTATTAACACTTATAAAAAAATTAATAAGGCAGAACGACCCAAAACAACTCTACACGTTAGAATATTTCAACTTTAATTATAAATTTAACTATACTAACAAGCGTAACTACAATATGTGTCACTTATGACTGTATGAGGAATTAAATATATAGAAAAATAGTCACAAATTAGGTAATTTTAACAACATTGTTTAATGTGCTTTGTTAAAACAATTATATTTTTACTTCAATAAATTTAACTACAAACCTTGATGGGGTATGTCCATCACTAAGAATATGTTTTAATACAGTTACAAACATCACATAAAAAAAACGAAGTTTGGTCATAAATTTACTTTGTCAAAACTTGCTTTCTTGAAAATTAATAAATAATCCTGGTAGTTCCAATACTTATTACTAGATCGCAACACTAGCCACTTCTTCTGTTCGTATGTTTACTATCGAATACATGACTTAAAAGATGAAAAGCAGTCAAACATTGTTGCTAGGAGACGAGGTTAGAACGTTGTGCACAACAAAATAACAGAACACAATATTGCAATCTTATTTCGGAATGTATGCGTAGCTTTGCTTACATTCTGCACACTCCCAGTTTATGTTGTTCAAGAAAAACGATCTTTTAGTGTGCTTAGCAGAATAAAGAACTGCCTGAGATCTAGAATGGGCCAACAAAGTCTAATTGAACTGGGAACACTATCCATTGAATCAAGACTTGAATAGGAATTGATATTTGACTCCATCACTCGCTGATAGAAAAGCTTGAAAAGCGAATTTTAAATAACTCAGTTTTATTCTAAGTTGTTAAATCGTAACTAAAGTTTTAAACTGAAAAAAGAGAACCCAAGAAATAAAACATACATACAAAGGAATCAAAAGGTAAGCCTTTTATATTAAATTATTTCCTACCACTTTTCAATTTAAAACATATGTTACAAATGTGTGTATGTTCCTTGTATTTCTAAAAAAAATATCATGCATAATTGAATGGTAAGTAAGTTGTCTTGGGAGAAAACTCTGGAGTAATTTTCTTAAAATCGTTGCTAAAAATTATGTTCTAGTTTTGCTATTTACATAACAATATAATCTCTGAAAAATGCACAGTCTTTGAGGTTCAATTTTTTGAGGAATGTGTGTGGTCTGAAAAGTTGCACATTAGAGTAATGGAAAGGGGGCCCGACAAAATTATTTGCACCCAGGCCGTTAGTGGCTCTCGACGGCACTACTTATTGCGGAAATTGACAAAAAGTTACTTTAAGTTTCTTTTTATTTAAAAAGAAAAAATTTTAGTTTCGCGATTTAAAAAATTCTTTAGTTGAAAAAGTGACTTTTGAGTTTAGAACCTTCTATGTTATTAATATTATTTTATAGGTATTGATAACATTTGTCCCCCCGAATCACCGGGCACGCGGGCCGAGGCATCAACTTCATCTGATCTAGTTCACCAGTGACAGGGAGCTTGAGGTTTGAACCCCGGCCGAATGTGTTGAGAGTGGTTTTTCCCTAAGTGATCACCTCCACACCACGCGAATGCAGATACATTTACTAAAAATCCGACCTTCCTTATTTTTTATCCTAATAGTGTAGTTAGGTGAGTACAGCCTGGATGGGTTATATTATTATTATTATTATTATTAGCACCGCGTCTTACTACCCGTTCGGGTTATACGCACTTACGCTTATTTGAAATGGTAGGGTGAGTGTGAGATGAAATGGAAGACCTACAGTTTAACGTGGAATCCGAACCACGGTGGAGGCCTGGCATTCCACACATTCACAAGTTGTGATTAAAACACATCTTGTCAGAGGTGAAGGAAGGGTTTGGCAATCAGATAAATCTGTGCCGGGACCGAGGATTGAACCTCGGACCCTAGCACAGAAGTCTGACACCTTACCCCTAGACCACCAGGTCACCTGGATGGGTTATAATGCGCTGAAAAAACCTATTTGTGCAAAGGGACAGCTATAGATCGCGTCTTGACGCATGAATATATGAAAGTAATTTTATTAACTATTGTAACGGTCAGCTATTCTCCTTCCTACCGTGTTCTTGCTATACCTTATATATATATTGTAAGACTATTGCTAACATAGCAATTAACCTAACTTTCTTTGTGAACAACAAAGTTTCTATAAAAACCGGGGAGAAATAACCCCGACACGAAGGAGACAGAGAAAGAGAGAGAGATGGAGACCAAGCGAACATGGAAAATTGTTGAAAAGGATGAAGGGGAGTTAAATGAGGGAGACGAGATGGATGATTCATAGAGGGAAAGATAATCCGTTAAGTTGGTGCGATCCCGAGAGCCGAGAAGTGCTACCATATTTGATATTAGCGCTTGAGTGATGGAAATAGATGGATATGTTGGAAATAGAGAGAGAGAGAGAAACGAGCACAAAAACGCAGGAAATTAGTTTTATTTTTACTTTTAATATTTGAGATGAAGATTAAATTTATTTTACAAAAAAAAATTAAAGCTAATATTATAATTATAGCCTACTGTGTGTTATGTATTCAATCAAATTAACGTCATTTAACATGCTCATTCTGTACAAAGAGCTATTTCAGCACTGGACTTACAAATTTACTTAACTCAGGAAACAACACTTTTAATGATCCTCACAGAGTTTACACTTATGATGAAATCAAAGACCCCAGCACCTAGAATGAAACGTCAGAGACTTTGTCCAAAGAAACTCTTCAAAAGAAAATTATCTACAGCAAGGAGCAACGACCAAGCAGCCAACTGATCAATAAAATAAAACAACTTTTTTGAGAAAACGTCCATAATATACTTGAAATTTATACTAAATACAATGACAATAACTTTATTTAAAATATGATTTGAACTTTCAAAGCTATAAATAACAACGGCTTCTTTCACTGCCATTGGTGTTTTTATTTTGATGAGCCGGCACACATTTATTTAACTGTGATTGGCAGTCCGTATAAACTAGTCCTTGGAAATTTAAAAACTGACCAACTTCTACAAAGTACGGACCAGGATCAGAATAAGGATCAGGACTCTGCAACCAGAACAATCTAATACTGTGTTATCGATTTCTTACGGACCATGGACTTAAGGATACATAGTCTGTAGATGGGACTTAAGACTGCTCCAGAAAGTTAATATGTATCCTGATTCCTCATTCCTTTTCATAGTTTTGGGTGCTTTCAGATCTTCCTCCCTCTATACTGGATTCCCAATAGCTCTCTGTGTCTGTGACGTCAATTGAATCACTACTACACATGTGCAAACTTTTACAACTATAAAGCGCATGCGTAGCCTTTTCCTCTAATCTAAGCTCGTCTGTGACGTCACGCTTCGGTGATCGGATGACCTAAGCTACTCTCGCAATAGACTGTACTGCTGATCACCGGAAGATAGGGGTTCAAATCCCAGTCGGGTATACTGAGGGTGAACTTTCTAAATTGTTTTTCACTCTACCTCCATGCACATATGAGTAAGCTTCCTCTAAAATTAAACCGTCTTCATCCTTAACACATTAGCAGAATTAGTACAAATACGTATAACCCGAACGGTTAGTAAAACGCGGCGCAAATAACTTAAAATAATTTTTTTGTTTTTTAAATTTATTTGTGGTATTATTTTAACGTGCACTTTCAGAACCGACTGATTATATCAGCACACGAGAATTTCTATGAGCGAGAGCAAAAGGGCCCTCCAATTTTGGCGGGAAAGGTATTTTCACAAACTTTCCAAGGTTCTTTTACATGTCACAATCGACATGGGACCGACGGATTCACTTCCCTTCCGAAGAAAGTTGTGGTACGGACTTTGATCGCTCGAGGAAAAATCCGTGAACCCCAGCTGGGTTTGAACCCAAGAACATTAGCTCTTGAGGTGAGAACGTTACCCCAAGAACACCGAGGTCAACATAATAATAATAATTATTATTATTATAATTAAAGTTATAAGTGTTACGTGTTGCAGTACATGTTGGACTTGTTAATTCGTGGTCTGTAAATAATAAGTATATTTTCTTAGCTCTTTTTACACATCAATATTTCTTAATCTCTAAAGTTAGTTGGATCCGTCGCTGAATTGATGCTATTCTTTAGTTTATACGATCAAACCATTCAATATGTTCTCTCCGAGCCCTCAACACCTTACTGCGGGCTGGAGGAGCTCTACTAACCTCTGTCAAGAAATAAATATATATTATTCTCCATCACTTTTCTTCCTGCCCATTTGAGATATTCACATTTTACCACACGAATAGGACGGGGAGGAAGAAGGTAGAGTTGATAAAAATTGTATCAATACCATGTAATGAGGATGGAAAAAGAGAAGACGCCAAATCGAATGATGGAAATAAAGTATGTAGGAAAAAGGCCACAATGGAGGCAAGAAAGAGATAGGAGGAGTAGATAACAGAAAATGTGCAAGTTAAAGGAGAACAATGGAAGTGATTAAAGAAGGAAGGGTGGTGGAAGGATAGAAGAAGATGGAGGAATTTTACTAAACTGACCCAGCCACAGGCTGTAGACAGTTGTTGATGATGATGTACCAGTATTTGCGGGGAGGAAGAGTGGAAATCAATTTAGTATAAAGCACCCTAACTAGATTAAACTGGGGTTTTAAATTTGACCTTATCATCACCGGCAAACTATAATAAACTAGTTTTACGTCTTAGTATGTGTTACCACCAGTGGTATTATAAAATAACAAAATATTTACACGCATAAATGCTATATTAAATAAATTTTTTTATAAATACTTGAGTAAAGCATATGTTATAAAGTATAAGTTTTTTAAATAAGAGATACGACGAGAATATATAATTTTAAATAAGTGCTCCAGCACTCACCTGAGCAATGGCACCACAATGTGTAACATAAACCTTCCAATTTACCCGGTTGAGAATTTCTGGCTCAGAATCAAACTTGCTGACAGATGAGCTTACCTTTATATAAAAAGTTACATCTCCAATCAATTACGAGTGCAGTTCCTTGTAAATATTATGTTTGTAATCTCTACTTAAGGTTGTAGGGTTAGGAATTCAAGAAAAGACTTTTTTTTACAGTTTTTATAGCAAAAAAAATTTTTTTTGCCAAAATAAATCAAATATCGCTCCAGTAGAAACATAGATCTTAATTTTATTCACATGGTGATATCAACAGTTCTTGAATATCTGTTAAGAGCATATTAACATTTAATTATAAACTTTTTAAATGAAGAGAAAAAGTCGACATTAAATTCCAGGACATCCTTGACAAATATTCAACAACTGTTGAATGTTGAGGTTCCCATGTGAAGAAAATTTAACTCTACTGTTTCTACTGGAGAAATATTTAATTTATTTCGAACAAAAACATGTTTTGCTATAAAAACTGTAAAACCACTGGCCTTTTATCTCCTTCCCTACATCCCCACCTTAAATCCGCTCCTTAATAACCACTATAAATAAAACCCCATAGCCTCCCCTTAGCCCTGTGTTAGATCCTCCCTAACTACAAACAAATTCCCCTCCATGTCCTCTAACTAGGTCGCAACTAGGTTGTGGGAGGGTGTCTAGCCCTCGAGAAGAACAGCCGGCTCATCTTTTTGAACCCCTCAACCCCGGCTAATGGTCTGGCTCTGTCATGCGCTAACAATATCATTATTTAAACACGGGTTTGTTCTCTAATGGTTCGTTATTTACTGTCCTAACAGAGGGGGAATATGTACGATACAGCCAGATATTAAAATTTCCCGGTAACATTTGCAGAATATTCTACGGGTAAAAAGGTCGGGTGATTGAATCCCAGGTATGTATTCGTAAAAGGCTTTGATTACAGTACTATTTTTTTTAGCACCTCATCTTACTACTCTTATAAACTAATTGCGCTAATGGTTTTAGGGATTAGGAATGTTATATTTAGAGGAATTCTACCCAAATTTGCGTGTAGCGAGAGTGGAAAGCAATGTTGGAAAAAACACTCCAGTACACCCGACCGAGATTCAAACCTGGATCTCCCCGTCATTGGCAGTTTAATACAGTGCGATAGCAGTATCTTAGACTAAGCGGCCACCGAAGTGGGCGATTCTAGTATTGAAGCATTTACACATCTGGTCTACAGTAGTGCTGTGCATTATCGAATTATTAAAATAAAATAACTCGATTATCCTGAATAATAAATTCATTAGATTATTCAAAACAGCTGCAAGACGGCTGATTCATTCGGTTAACCCTCAGTCCCTTGCCACAGTAGTGAAGAAGTTGGATCTTATAATTTTAATGTTTACCAGGCTATCTCATACAAAATATTCGTTTCTGTTAGATTAATTTTTAATAAATTTTCCCTTTTGCTACGCGATAGTCAACCTTACTATTTAGAATGAATGATTCTTGGGCTATATCAATACAAAATAAAAGTGACTGTACACTTCAAAAAGCAGCCAGAAAATAATTCAAATTCAAATTACAAATTGATTTGATTATTTTGCTATATTAGGTTCTTGTATTAAACAGGTCACCTTGTTTTAAAGTAAAATATTAATTTGTTGCAATATTGAAACTATTGAGTTTATTTACACTACCTCAAATGAACTTAGAAGTACAGTCTAATAAGGACTTATGGAGGAGGGGGGCTGAAAAGATTCACACTCACAAATAATTAACGCTATTAGTTTTTAAAATGTATATTAGGTACAAATTAAAAACTCGCCTTTTTATGTATGATTATGATGGATAAGTTTCAGAAAATGTTTATATTTAAATTATTTTCACACTGCCAAACACGAAGAAAAATATATATTCTTATATTTTGCTACTATTATCACGAAAAGATGGCAAAGTAATTGTGTGACTAATTCGTACATTGGGTTGTATCTTTGATCCTTTGACATCATATGAAATTAAATATTACACGAAGATTGATAAGCTACAAAGGAATGCGTGTTGAGAGGGAGAAATCAGAATGAAGAGGATAGTATGACAGGGCAAAACCAGGACTTATTAGAATGGCTAGCATCGTTCTGATTACTATCGTTTCTTCACTACTTCTCAAAATCATTCGAATGATTCATTCGATTAACTCGATTATTTCTCAAAGAATTGAATAATTATATGATCATTAAAATCATTTGATTATTTCCGTCACGTGAGTGTGATAAGATAACTGTAATTGCTGGTATTACTTTATTGGTACTCATTTGATGTTTCTGGTAATAAGCTTAAGGTGGCCGCCTCAGTCAGCGAGAAAGTCTCAATCGCTGACAGGCTTAAAATACAATGGTCTGTGTAGTTTTCTAAAATTACCTATAGCTCTATTATGTTTAGGCTTATGCTCCCTTTCACACTTCAATTACAATCACCCTTTGTCATGTCATTAAGAAAAAGTGGAAATAAAACTACGAATCTTCTTATCTCAAGATAAAGAAGAAAGCTCGCTGTTAGTTCTCAAATATACTTAAATTTTATGTTGTGAGCCTATTAAAATATTACTGTATTTGTTAGAGCCTAGTTTCAAAGCTTCGCAAATACGATTATTTTTGTTTAAAAGAGCTCATGCAACATTTTCACACAATTTTTTCTATTAATAAAACTAAAACTATAGGGTTGTTAAGGGAAATGAGCTCTGTTGGAACCTTTTGACTTTATTTTGGCGTGAACTCTATTTTGAAATAACGCATCGTAGAATTAAATATTGCGTTAGAACTGAACACCCACGAGGCAATTTCTCGTTTACCGAAGTCAAACCCTTTAAGTCAAACCATTAGAACTTGGGATATCTCAAGTGCATTCGATCCATTTAAATAGGGTAAAAATTAACTAAAAATAACAAAGGAAAAATTTCACGCTAAATTTTCGAAACGGAACATCTTTCGTCTCACTTCTCTAGAGAGAAGGCAGTCGTGCTGGCGCTCCTGGGACTATCGTAGCTTTGTAATTGATAGCTCGATGATCTGGCGGACCTAGCTTCAAGAGGATGTAGCCACAACTCAGCCTTGGGACGAATAGAATAGTTTGGTTCAAAGCCTGTTTGGGTCTTCGATTATAAGCCTTCATATGGTGGGAAAGAGGGTTGCGTCTCATTGAGACATAGTCCCAGGCGCTAACAGCCCTCTCCCCTTGCCTTAAGCACCAGTAAAAAAAAATATCCTTGGGGATGTTTACAGAAGCAGGAGAAGGGATGAGTGAGATACCGGTAACCGGAAGTATATCCGTATCCGTCTACCGGATTCAGATTTCCACCTCTAATATCCGGCGAGGCCAGAGAGCGCCATGCATGTTCCGTCCATATAACCTTTGTAATTAAGCCTGAAGTAACTCTTTGCTCTCGGCATGGTCGGGGGGGGGGGGG
>CABFWO010001245.1:88508-114288 GCA_902155825.1 Timema genevievae
GGGGGGGGGGGGGACATAACTAGTTAGCGTCACACCCTCTGCTCTTCCTGACTTCGCTCGATTGTTGTTGGAGCTTAATTCGGACCGTCGAGGTGTTAAAATAATGATTCCACTCGCGCGCGCACACGACGTGTGACGTCACAACAACTGGATTCACTGAGCGTGTGTTCAGGTGGAGGCTTGGTAAATACCAGATGGAGACAATAAAAACAAACGGTCGATTTCAATGGTGAGCTAGCGTTGTAGGTAGTAACAACTGGCAAATTACTACACTCTATCTTCGACAACCCAGGGGAATCGTAGTAAAGGACAACTCAGTACAATCTATTTCCTACAACCCAGGGAAATAGTACTAAAGGGCAACTCAATACAATCTATTTCCTACAACCCAGGAAAATAGTACTAAAGGGCAACTCAATACAATCTATTTCCTACAACTCAGGGAAATAGTACTAAAGGGCAACCAAATACAATCTATTTCCTACAACCTAGGGAAATAGTACTAAAGGGCAACTCAATACAATCTATTTCCTACAACCCAGGAAAATAGTATTAAAGGGCAACCCACCCCCGATAACCCAGGGGAATAGTACTAAAGGATAAAAGGACAACTCAACACACACTATCTTGGATAACATAGGGGAATATTATTAAAAGACAACCCACTGGACAACTCCGGGCATTATTACTAAAGAACAACTCATTACCCTCTATCTTGAACAACCCAGAGAAATAGTATTAAAATAAAACGCAATACACTTTATCTTGGACAACCCAAAGAAATAGTATTAAAGGACAACTCATTACCGTCTATCTCGACCAACTCAGGGAAATAGTACTAAAGTACAACTCAATACAGTAGTTATTGAACAGCTCAGGGGAATAGTACTCAAGAACAACTCATGACTGTATACCTTGAACAACTCAGGGGTATAATACTATAGGACAACTCACCACCCTCTATCTTGAAGAGCTCAGGGGAATAGTACTCAAGAACAACTCATTATTGTATATCTTGAACAACTTAGGAGAATAATACTAAAGGACAACTCATCACCCTCTCTCTTGAACAGCTCAGGGTATTAGTACTAAAGGAAAACTCAATACTGTATTTCTTGAGCAGCTCTACGTTGGAGATATAAAGCTACAGTTAAGAGACAGTAAAGCAGAACAAAGAAGTTTGCCCTAAAGAAAGAATTTGACAGCTATTTTAACAACCTCTTCTATCGCGCAATAACCAGGTTTACAGCTCATTACAGCAGCTGTTGCTAACCCTTTAAAGAGGTCTGAGCCACCTAAATCAAGGTACGTGTATTAATAACATAAATCTTTCAAGTAAACCAGGAAAACCTAACAGAGACTGTTAAAACTACGAGAATTTATGCATTCTCTTTCTTAACCGGAACACGATCAAAATGTCCTGATTTACGGGCTCCCAGCGGTGATACCCACAGTCATTGCCTTCGACAAAGGAAAAGGTTTCCACTAAAGTTTGCGACTGACTTTTTCTCGGCAAGCCCATAGCTCAGCTTACACACACGTGTTCACGGAGCTTAAATACTTATCATTCCAATAATTCGATTCGTGAGTTTTTAGTTTTTAAAGCACATTCTATCCTTTTTTATTTTTGTTTTCATGGCGTTAACTTCCTAAAAATATGTATCACATAATACTTCAACAGATGCCTTACAAATTAACTTAATCCATTATAGTGCACTCTAATAGTAAACACCCAGAATTAGCATTTATATATAGGTATACTAATTAGATAGCACAATTTAAATACTAATTAACTTAGCCTAGGACAGCACATCCTACACCTTTCCCTAGAGGCGTGGTCAAGTACCTCCACAATACCTGGTTTAGTCCCCTACTCAAAAAAGGTCTCTTAATTTTATAACCAAGTTCCTCCACTGGTGATAAGGGGGTTGAGGGGCGAGTGCCTCCACGACAACAAAAAGGAACGATCATAATTAGTCCGCGTCCAATAGCCTAGTACAAACCTAACTTTAAACCTTCCATCATTTATATGTATAATTATGGTTCTTACCCAAACTAACGTAACCTAACCTTACATGCGTTAGTTAATTTTTTTCTTATTTAATTTTGTAATTTTCTGTTCGAAGCTCCTCCTATTCCTGTGGAATTCCATGCAATGAAAGGGGGTTTAATCTCGAACCCATTCCCCATAAAAGTGGAGAAACTAGGTTATTGCACTCGGACTACTTATCCCCGTGGAGGAACTAAGCTATTGTTATCGGACTACTTATATCCGTGGAGGAACTAGAATATTGCCATCGGACTACATATCTCCGTGGAGAAACTAAGCTAATGCTATCGGACTACTTATCCCCGTGGAGGAACTAAGCTATTGTTATCGGACTACTTATATCCGTGGAGGAACTCTACACTCCCGTCCTCTAGTTTATAACTATTTACTAATTGGTTAGTAGGATAAACTCGTATATAAAGAGTATCTTCATCAGAGCTACCTGGAACTGAGCCAGGGTCTTCTAGATATAGGGTTGACCACACTAACCGCTTTTATTCGGGAACAGGCTGTTATGTGGTTTCAAATAAATTACGGAAAATTAACTTTTCAAGAAAATACTGAAATAGTTGTGTCTAAAAAGATAAAAATAAGACATTTTATTGTATAAAAAAATGGATTGAATAAAATTTGTCTTAATAAGGATTCGAATCACGAGTGAGGTATATTAATATTAGGCAGACAAAAATGCAATATAGGCTGAATTTTCAAGCATGTTTTATGAGTTCGATTTAACACTTTTAGTAAAAATATGAAATATTAAAACCAGTGAAAGCTATGCGTAAAACACATACGATTTAAATATAACGTTTTCCTACTACCTGTCTTTCCAAGGCCTATAAATAATAGGGATAGTTATGTTGTCGCACTAAAAATGAATGTTGTGTTCTTGATTGTTTGTGACTGGACTGTCCACTACCCTAGCTCTTTCTACTTCACCCCAAACACAGTGATAATGATCCGGGCAGCAACAAAGCAACTCCTCCCACATGTTCTTTCTAAACTTGGCCGCCAGGGGAGCTAGTAGTAGTGGAGTGTAGGCTCATTGGAATAATAAGTGACAAGGCAGCCATCTTTGGTTGTCACACTTTCTAGACCTAGTTGTAATTTCAATTTTTAATCTGTAATCTAAAAATTTCCCTGCGTAGTTGTTAATTTCTATCCACCTTGTATACAAACCCTTTCACTATACACCAGTGAGATATTTGTAGATATATATCCCAAGATGAATGGTTAATCCATTCTGTCAGTAATGAAGCTAGAAAATTCCAAACATCAGCCGCCATTTATTGTCGCTCTAGCGATATCTGATTAAAAAAAATTCTCGATCACCTCTCGATGGTAGAATTTTGTGAGCCTTTCCTAGAGTTTATTGGCTGGAAAGGAGGGGTTGGATTAGGGGTGAATTCTAGAAGGTCTGTGTAAGGGGGGGGGGTTAAAGGGGTGCTACCAGAGATTGAGTTGACACTGAATAGACTCACACACAAAAGTAACAATTTTACCTGTAACTTATTTTCTCCCCTCTTTCCGCAAACCAATTTTGAACATCTGCAGCCCTATCTTGGACTAGAACGAGTTACTCAGACCTCGTTTTTTTGGGGACTTCTCATGGAAGATGAGTTATTGGGTGAATAAGGTCTGAAAAAAAACTGAACTAAAGTTTTGTTTGAGGTTAAAGTAGAGAATTCCATCTCAAGGCTGGGTACGTATTTTACGTTGTTATATCGAGATAAATATTAAAACCAGCAACATTGGCACAATGAATGATTCAATCAACTAAGATTATTCGGGTTAAATTAGTATCTCATATGGTCCCCCCCCCCCATCCCCGCACCAGTACACAATGAATCCAACCCAGTGAGGATCCATATCATAATATATCTATTAAGAGTAGTTGTTTCAATGCATAGTTTCCTCATTCTAAGACACGGCTGAGGCCACTTTCTTAACGGATGACGCTATAGTTTCTAAACCACATCTACTCATGAATAATCCTCGCCTGACATTCATGAGACACGTTTGATTCAAGGGTGGTTCGGCTACCAATAACTATCTACTTATTTTGAGTCTAAAATGAAAAACTACCCTTGATTTGTTTTATTGTTGAATTATTTCAATACACATTGTCAAGGCTGAGTGTCTCATGAGGCCTGAATAGTGTACCTGACCATTTACTCGAAAGCAGAGTTGAAAGTTATTTGCTTTGTTATTTAAACCCCCCCTCCCCCATCCCACCAAAATATTTCTGACACATTTGCCCTTTTGGTCGCCAAGTAACTTCTCTCGCCATGTTAAAACGTCCAATTACAAAGAACTAATTAAAAATTAACAAGTGGCCATGTTTTATTAACCCGGCGCACCTCCTTTTTAAGTCAGCAGGAATGCTGATACTGCACACAAAGTGGAGGCAGGTAAACGAGGATTTTACAACTGTCGCATTTTTTTTTTCACCACAAAATATGTGAAGATTAAATTGTGTGGTTTAACGGCGTGTCAAAACAAACAGGCCGTTAACAAGAAACACACAAAAAAAGCGAGAATTTGGGACTAGCTGAGAGAAGGAGAGAATGCTAGTCTCGCATCTGTATTTTAGTGTTTGTAATAAATCGTGTTTTTACCAGTGACTGCTTCCTATGCTACTTTCAGGAGAGGTGCTAACACACCTTACTCCAACTATCAATCTTATAGGGCGGTAAATTCCTTTGGGCCCTTCTTATCCTCTTATTTCAAGCTAGAAGGACCCGCTTTGGTGGCTGCATGGTCTAAGGCGCTACTATCGTAGTAGACTAGATCGCCGATGACGAGGATATTAAGTTTCGAATCTTAGTCGGGTGTATAGAGGCTAGTTTTTACAAAAAAATAATTCCACTCTCCTTCCACGTAAATGCGGGTACAATTCCTATAAATATAACTTTCCTCATACCTAAAACCACTATCGTAATGAGTAAACACGCGTATAACCCGAACTGGTACTAAGACGCAGTGCTAATAAAAAAGTTAGATGGTTTATTAAAATGTAAAATGGAGTCGTTCTCTGTTACGGTTTTCCCGGCCCTAGATTAACCCAGGTGTACAAGTTAACACTTAGAAGCAGCTCCTGACATTAAATCACCTTTATGAGAGGTAACATTGAAAGGGATAATGGGGTATGAGATAAGAATACACAACATCTAAGGCCGGGAGAAAAGTCACTGGTTCTTTATTATTACTCCTATTTATATGCTAGTTTGTAAACTACTGAGATATGCATCTGGATGAAAGAGAGCGTCTCAAAGCTCTAGACCAACATCTGGGGACTGTTTTATATCCATGTCTACAAGTATATATGTCCAGGATCAAATTTATTATTTAAGAAAGCTTCATTCTATGTAGTCAGAAAATGTTATTACCAAGAACAAATTGTGTGAATCAGATATGTTTTAAAACGCTCTTAATTATTATTATATTAATGTTCAGTTTGGAAGAAAGGTCTACATATGTGAACATATCATTTGACAAAGGGAATATTTCACAAAGCAAAATGTATGTGTATGGAATGGAATGTCTGTCGATACGATTCCAGTTGGTTGTAAATATTATTCATAAAAACTAGAAACAAAGTATTGAATCAAACCCTAACAAATTGGTAGAACAGAAACAATGTTGGAAATTTCATTTAATTGATCTGTGAGGTTTGGTACAGTTCAATTTTAATAGGAAGTACAAACAATTTTTTTTCAGCCAAAATTTATAATACTATGCAGTTATAATATTGTTGTTTTAAATGTATTGATAACATCCATCAGAAGTAGCCGCTGCAAATAAAATGAGTTGACGTATAAAAACGTGAAAGTAGATCAAGTAACTTTACTAGCTATTCTATGAAAATTGTATTGTAATAAAGCCACTTAACAGTCTATGTCTTTAAATGTGATATTCACTAAGAATTGACATATCAACCTTTTTTTTATCTTAAATATAACTGTCTGATATAAAGGTTATTAAAGTATTCAGTATAACTAATAATAAACAATTAATTGCCAAGGTATATAGTATATTGTCATGTTGATCAAAATCGCTAACATTAGAATATAGTTTGTTCTTTTAAATTGCATCGGTAAATATATAACATTTTTTTTATACAAGTACACATTATAACAGTATTATTAACACTGAAGTATTTGATATTTTATTTCTATTATATGTTGGATTATAAATAATAATTTGGAAAATACTGAGCTGATTCCCATAAAAATTTGAGACATTTATTTGAATGAAGTAGTTTTAAGGGCATCAAATTTTACTTGTTATTTATTAACCATGGTTTCAAATACAAACAACTAAATTATTGAATATTTATAGACTTTACTTGTTAGGCCTAATTACTAGACTTGGTTTATAAAACATTATTTATTTAATATTTTGAATTATTTAATAATACTAATAAATTTCCCACCATAAACAAATCATCCTATTATATAAATACATTTTATGAGCATAACGGTGACAAAATGTTGAATCTTTTTTAAACTAATATTAATAATAATAGCGCAATAAATGTTCAATTACTCAAGCAAGTAAACCTTCAAATCAATCTAGTCCATTTAGCAACATGGTGGCTTACCCCCACGTTTTACTATTTATTTATTTATTTAGCACCGCGTCTTACTACCCGTTCGGGTTATACGCTTAAGTACTAATTACACTAATGGATTAGGAATTGGGAAGGTTGAATGAAGAGGAAGTGAACCCACATTCGCGTGGAGGGAGAGTGGAAAACCATTTAGGAAAAACCACCCCCAGTTCACCCGACCGAGATTCGAACCTCGATCTCCCCGTCCTCGGTGGTCTGGCTTAACACGACTGGCGCGTTAGCTAACTACGCCACCGAGGCGGGTGGATAGAAGAAGTGAACCCGCATTTGCATAGAGGGAGAGTAGAAAGCCATTTAGAAACCCCCTCCCCCAGCTCACCCGAGTGAGATTCGAACCTCGATCTCCCCGTCCTCGGCAGTCTAGCTCAACACGACTAGCGCGTTAGCCAACTAAGCCACCGAGGCGGGTCACGTTTTACTCCTCATCTGCTTCATCCGCATTTAGTTAAACTCATGGGGTAGGATATGAGGAAGGATCTACTTTAAGAGAAAATGTATTCACATTTGAGTAAAATGAAATTGAGAAACAAATTAAAAAAACTACCCCAGTACCACAAACCGGGGCTCACACCCCAACTTTAGATCAGATTATGTTGACGCACTAGTCCACGTGCCCACCGATACGGATGTAGCCTATATTATTAACATATTAAACTCATAAGGATGAGAAGGTTAATTAAGAGAAAGTGCACCCACATTAACGTGGAGAGACGATAAGTAAATTATAGTGATAAATCACATGTGAAATTTTAATCCTCAGTGCGTGTGGTCAGGATTCGATCCCTGATATTCCCGTGAGCGACGACCAAGTGAATTACTATTCGGGAACTAAACTACAGCTACTGGAACGCACGTGTTGCTATTTTGTAAAATTTCCACCAGAACATAATACATTCTATGTCCTGGGGGGATTGTATTCAAAGCAAAATATATTTCCAAAGTTTAAAACGAGACATCACTTTTAAAGTATTTTAATTAAATACTATCAAATCAAGCAGACAATGACGTGGTAGGAATTTGCATACATACGAGTTTTTGGAGTCTCTTGTGATGTAAAATATCAAAACATACAAAGCACCAATAATAAATACAGTCTGATAAAATCAAGGTGTTTTTAAATATTAAATAAACAAACCAATATTTCTTTCAAAATTAAAATGCTATTCTAAAGTTAAACGCGTTTTGTATTACCTGTCAGTACACCACAATTCTAGCGCAACAGAATCTAATATATTTCCTATAGAATTAATAAAGCTTATATTTTAAGTTACATAATAGATTTTTTGTATGAAAAGATGTTCAAAGACGTTTTCCCCAAAAGTCTCAATTTTTAGATTAAAGTAAATGGCTATAAAGTAAACATAGATCTACATAAACATCCTCAAACAAATAAAGTATTTTTTTTAACAGTCACAACAGAACTTTCTAAGATAGTTGTGAATTGTGTTGTGTGGTTTTGAGACTTCCTAGCTTTCATTCTCATTAAAAATCAGTGCGAAAATATTTTACTTCAAGTAGGGAACCGCATAGGTGTATAGTCTGGTCTAAAGCGTCTATTTCATGATAGTCTGGATTCTCACTGATAGGTAGACTTGGGATCAAATCCTGGTCAGGTGTACAGTGTTTTTTTAAATCAAAACGATGTACCACTCTCCCTCCACATAAATATGAGTATATTTCCTCAAAAATTCTACCTTAATCACACCCCTATTCCATTAGAAAAATTAATGTATACGTTTACTAAGACGTGGGGAAAAAATTGTAGGTGGTGCCCTTAAGTCAGTTTCTAAGTCTAGTGACAAAATTACCATGTTACCTTGTTTTGTTTTTATAAAATGCATATAAGATCACAAGAGAAAATAAGTATTACTTGGAATGTCCCAGCTGTTTTAGATAATGGACATACGGCTCTCTTTGTTACTGCCACCTTATGAATAATGAACTCAATAAAAAATAGCCGGGCTCAAGCCTTCTCGTTTAATATAGCCGTTTTAATTTTGTAGCCGGATTCTCTTTTGACGTGTACAAATCGGCTTTACATATTTAAGTCCATCAAGACATACAATTATGGCGTAGTCTTAAAATTGTATTAGGAAATAACAGCCCCCTCCTTTCCCCTTGTCAACACTCTCTAATACACATTTGTATCCAAGCAATTTATTTTTTAATCATTCTTTTAAGTTTAGCATTAAAAATTCCATTTTGAAAATCGGCTTTTCTCATCACACGATTTACAAACTAGATTAACCTAGAACAATAAATATTATAGTTAGCCACCAACCTTAAAGTCCATAGCTAACTACCTGTGTAACAGAACGTATAGCCTGTAAGCGCAAGTATATTTCAGTGAACGACTTACAAACTAGCTTAAAGCTAATATTAGCCTTGTGATTAGTCTGTTATCAAAACATCGGCCCCACTGTTGGTCAACATTTCTAACTACAGTAGCCCCATGACTTCTTTGGTGCTGACTGACAGCTGACAGCTGACGGCTTTGAAACGTTACCAGACCAAATTATGTATCCCTACGCCGAACCATATGATCTGCAAAAAACACGTGTTTAGCAGCTGTCACTTCTGAAAGTCAAAATTTAGGTATATAGCTAACTGTTGACTGTCAGAAGTCAGCTGTGAACTGTCAGTCAGCACCAAAGAAGCCATGGAGCTACTGTAGTCCAACAGAACTATGACTATTTCTAACTAGTCTCTTCTCCTCCTCTCCATCTTCTTCTCTTGGTCTTTGTCCACAGCAGCCAGTTGGTCCGGTAGAGCCTCTCGGGGTTAATTAATAAAGATGGGGCTGGAGAACGTATTTGAATAAAGAAATTGAATTTGATGAGGTTGATGCGGAAGTTTTATTTTGAAGAAATGTTAACGTTAACATACATTCTATTACATTTAAAACACTAGTTACATATGGGGAAATAAAAGGTTAATTAATACTTGAGGACAGACATATTGTTAAAGTTGTGATAATTTAGCCACATGGTGGTCTCCCTTTTCTTCCACCCCTCTATAAACACCCTGAAGCCAACACGAAAAGAACGACTATTCGTTTAAGTACCTCTTGATACGTCTTCCTAGCTCGCGAGCTAACCGGCAAGTGTCCCTCTGCTAACGCTTCCCTTCTTAGTATTATCAAAAACAGACGCTACAATCTGATATGCTGATTGGCTATCTGTTCGCGCCAAACCTCCCCTTTCCGCAGTGAGACCCCACGTGCAAGCCACACGTAAAGCCACACGTACGTCTCACTGCTGGCTATCTGTTCGCGCCAAACCTCCCCTTTCCGTAGTGAGACCCCACGTGCAAGCCACACGTACGTCTCACTGCTGGCTATCTGTTCGCGCCAAACCTCCCCTTTCCGCAGTAAGACCCCACGTGCAAGCCACACGTACGTCTCACTGCTGGCTATCTGTTCGCGCCAAACCTCCCCTTTCCGCAGTGAGACCCCACGTGCAAGCCACACGTACGTCTCACTGCTGGCTATCTGTTCGCGCCAAACCTCCCCTTTCCGTAGTGAGACCCCACGTGCAAGCCACACGTGCGTCTCGCTGCTTCAGGGTACAGATCAAATAAAAATGAAAGATAAAAGTAATAAATTTACATGACGCTATAATTTAGAACATATACTGCTTACAACTTTGACTATGATTTGGACAACCTATAATTAACATAAAACACCACACTTTCTTATCATTTTAACTGACTAATTTAGTAATATAGAGATTAAATTAGGCCTAGAAAAGAATAATGCATTGAAGATGCTGAAGGTTATTTATTAAAATAGGCCTAATTGATTGGAAAACAATAAGGTACTATAAGTATAGTACTCTCAGTATCTTGATAATGTTAACATGATTTCTAATAAACTTAAGGGGGTATTTTGTAAAATGATATATAAAATGTTATCAAATGTCTTTGAATATTATAAATACTTGGTACTTGCAAGCCTTTTACATCCATAGTGAATTCAGGTCTTTTAAGAATGATATTAATTAACAAAATAAACAATGGCAAACTAATATATGTATATTTATATAAGAAATGGTCGATTTACAGCCTCTTTAGCACCCATGGCAAATAAACATATTTCTTGTTGAAAATTGGGCTATTCACGGTTCGAAAAATTTTTCGAATATTATTTAGTTGTGTTTTTAATTTTAAAATTCTTGATAAATGATATGTTGTAGCTATTTGACTGAAATTGTTTAGGTCCAATGGCGGAAGATAGGTTACCACTTTATACAAGTGAAGACAGTAAGATGGCTGCCAGAATTGTGGGACAGTTTGGAAGTGTTAAGGTTGATGTTGTGAGTTGCAGGAGATGTGTGTTTTAACCTGTGCTGGTCCCCCCTCCCCCTCGTCCTGAGCGGATTATGATACCTGCCTCGGTGCTGTCTGTCATATGATGGATAACAGTACAGAGTTTTAAAACGCCGTTTTAAAAACTTCTCTTGGCAAGGAAAGGGATCAATCACTATTTTGCGTACAATAACGTTGAGGCTGGTGTCGTAGAGCTGCTCGATCACACGCTCAAGAACATGATGAGGATTAGATTTAATGTTAAAGGACTTTATCGATCGATTGATATGATCAATTCTTTATTCTATGAATACAACAAAACAGTACACTCGACTATCAGGATGAAACCTATCGATGTTAAAGACGTTTATTGACGTTCTAAAACGATGAATCCTACATCGAGAAAGTTAAAAGTCGGTGATATCGTCCGTATCAGTAGGCATAAGGACGTTTTAATAAAGGGTTACCTCGCAAACTGGTCGGTAGAACTGTTCAACATACGAAAAATCATCGTTTTAAATCCCAAAACGTTTCTGCTACAAGATATGAAGGTTGATCTTATCAAGGGAGGATTTCACGCTCAAGTACCCCAGAAAACGTCTCATCCCGACGTGTATGTCGTAGACAAGGTCGCCAGACCACTGAAGATAAGGCGTACGGTAAATAGTTATGGTTTGACTTTATCCACGATTTGTGGATTGATGACGCCGACATAGCCTAGGAGAGGGGAGACAACTTCCTCTTCCCTACTTGGAGAGAAGGGCAGCCCGACCGTATAGAGTTGACTGCGGGTGCAGAGTTTCACATCATTCTAAAATGTCCCACAGACTAGGTTATTCTCTTTAGCAGTTGAGTCAGATCGAGATTGGTGAGGGCTCCCTGTGCTATTTCATTGGAGAAAACCGAAAATCAGTACATGGAGATCTGCAATTTCAGTGTGCGTTGGCTAAGATGTACAAGCCCGGTCAGCCGTCGGAATATTACAATACCACGTGTGCTGTCTATCGACTGAAGAAGGAAGACACGGCCGATGTCCTCCGAGACTCTCCCGAGTTATCTATTCCTGAACAAATCGTTCAAGAATTCGTTGCCGAATTCAACGGAGCCGATCAAGAAGAATATAACCGGGTTAAATGTGCGAACTAATTAAATGAAATGAGACGTGTATAATATGCCATGGTTAGAGGGAGAGGGACAATATTGTTGAGCTCGATGTAGTGAGCAAAGTATACCAGGAGAGAACTTTGAGCTAGCATTCAAACGCAGTTTTAGTTTATAGCTGAGAAGACTGCACTATCTGAGAGGAGATCTATACAAAACAATTTAATGGTGATTGTATATATGTATGTTTTTTAAAATACAATTTTTAAAAGGAGTTTACATAGCGTATGTTCTCTTTTCTAAGCTATGCTTTAGCTCATACAGCACTCCTTTTCTCATAAAGCTATGGTTTAGCTCACAAAGCACTCCTTTGTTCATAAAACTATGGTTAAGCTCATAAAGCTATAGTATTGTTTGTGCTCGTATGAATACTCTTTTAATGTAAGAAGAGCACATTCTTGGTAGGAGATGAGGATGAAGCGTATGGAGTGGACGCAGCAAGGTGTGACGTCATGCAGTATTGTCTTTAGATAAGAAGAGGAAGAGGAAGGTATGGACTGGATGGAGTAAGGAAATCACGAGGCATGACGTCAATTTCGTGGTCACTCCGGGTCCTTTGGCTTGAGAGAGATAACACTCAAGCTGGAGGGGGGATGAATGAATGCATACGTAATTTAATTCTGAATCGTATACCTCGATGAGAGAGAAAGCGAGAGAAGAAATTATCATAGACCACCAAGAGGAGGAGAAAGTGGAAAGAGAGAAAAGGAATCATTGTAGACTACGAAGAGAGAGAGAGAGAAAATGAAAAGATAGAGAAGGAAATATCATAGATCACTCAGGGGGAGGAGGAGTTCTGGGGAATAAACACGTCTCCTACACTTCACAACATCAACCTTAACACGTCCTGCTCCCAAACTGTCACACAATTCTGGCAACCATTTTACTACAATAGGCCTATTAAATTAACATAATTTTACCTAAAGACAATCAAAAATACCGACATGCGACTGATATAAGACCTTTCTATCTACACAAGTTATCAAATAATTTCAATCATTCAATTTGAAAACTATTTTATTTAAAATCCCTAAATAGTTCAAGTTAGGGCCAGCCTTAAAACTTAGATTAATATTCATCTATACGATTTTTGTTTTAATTAGTCTGTTCAATGCCAAGGTTATTAATGAGTGGGTATTAGAAGAGTAGCTTATATAAAGTCCACCCGCATTAAAGAGGGGGATTGTAAAACCACATGTGTAAAACGACCACCCCTGCAGCTGAAGAGACTCGAACCTCATCCTTTACGTCACCAGAAATTCAGTATAGTTAGTCTGACACCAAAGGCCATGGGACAACTGGTGTTAAAATCGCACTTAAATATATTTTCAGTAACTGTACTTAACCTGTATAGTGCTGTAGCTATATCAGCACACAAGCTACAAACCAGCTCAATCCAATAACTGACACAATACCGAGTCACATTTTGACTTCCCACCAATTATACATTTTATACAATGTCATCAATATATCCGGTGACGCTAATTTCAGTAGACAGACGCGCAGGTGTCGAACACACATTTGTGAGACAGCTCTTGTCTGGGACGCCAATATAACGAACGAGTTAAGAAAACAAACTCTTGTTTGTTATACTCTCTTGCTCCTTGTCTCTCGCTGGAGCTTCCTCTGTATTCCTGTCTTTATCTCCACCTTACCCAATCACTCACACACACACACACACACACACATACACACGACTGATGAATAAATTATGCTGCTGGGCGTCACGTTGAGTGCCGCCCACTTTACAAGTCGCCCGAACTTTGTGGGTGACCGGGGTGTAAAGAGAGGGGGTGGGGATGTTAAGGAAGGTCCCGACGGTCGGCAGCCCTCGGAAGGAACCATAGAGTGTTTATCCTGCACACTCACACACACACACACACACACACACAGTGTGACACCATCTTCCTGACTTTGAAGCGAGACATTGTCGTGCATGGCGGAGAGTCAACACTAAGGGGCAGAGTGTTCTGATGACTAAGTTAAACGACAGAGATTTTACTCAAGTTCCAAGAGTGAGCGTGTTGAAGAAATAGAGTGACCGAGAGGGGAGAGGCATGTTTCATTGAGCCTGGTTAAAACTCTTATAAAACAACTCTGCTACCCTAGAGGCCGTTCCACTCTTAAATTTCAGTAAAGGTTCTCATAGACACTTACCATTTCTTTCTGACGCATTGGTTTCCCGTTTCCCCACAAGATAGTTCCTTTTTCTACCCAGCGGAGTTTCTATTTTGTCGATTAAAATGAAAATTTTTATTTATATGAAATTGGCTTACTATATTATATAACATTCACTGTTGTATCTAGTGAAAGCAATATAAATTACCAATTTTTAACTTTTTTTTTTGTTTTATAAAGTGTAGAAATTAACATTGTGTCTCAATTTAAAGATTTTCCAAATATATCACGTCACCAGTCTTGTTCCAGTTGTGTGGTAGGGCCAATAATTGTATGGTAGCTCTAGTAATAGTAATGAACAACACCTGAAAAGTCTAAAATGGATGTATTTTTAATATGATATTAAATATTTAAACAATATATACCTTTTGAAATATTTAAAATAAAGTATGAAAAACCTATCTTAGCAGAAACTTTTTTCTTTTGATTTTACATGGGTATATATGTGAACGAAATAATAAGTATAGTTTAAACTTATTTTTGAAAAAACTATGGGCCAGTAGCACTCCGTTTTTATACGTGGTGGCGTTTTGAAATTGCAGAGTTTGTCGCTCAATGTACACGCTGTCCGACCTTGAAGAGGACAGCAGTATTAGACAGTTGTGACGTTGAAAACTGAAGCGTTATGTCAGTTCATCCCATCCACATGAGAATTGATAAAATTGGCTACAGGTAAAACGTTTAGTCAATTTTACATTCATATGTAAACCAATATGATAGTTTGTTTGAGTAGATAAACGGATGGATTTTGTTGCAATTGTCGAGAAAATGTTAAATATTTAAAATTATATTTTATGTGCAGCAAAAAATTTATTATACCATAATATACTTTTGAGTGAAAAAACCAGCTACCCACAGTGATTGTCGATCGGTATAAGGCGTTATACCAGTGATTCCCAATCGGGGTTCCGAGAGCCTATGTCCGGGGTTCCGCGAGAATTTGCAAAAGCTTGCGAAAAAATAGTACAACTTGCCACCTTTTTTTGTAGATTGATAAACAAATTAAAATATTAAGGTCTCAACGTGACATATAGGTAAAACAAAGAAGCATTTTGAAAGCTTAGCTTGATTAGATATTTTCTTGATAGTTTTTATTTAAGAAATGAGAGAGATTAAGGGTGAATTTTCTTAAAGACGGCTGACGTGTGCGGCCCACACTGCTATGTTTGTTTTCTTACTCGCGGCAATCTTCTGTGATCATTTCTCTTTGATAGTAGCAGCTCCAGTGTTTCTTCAGAGAAAACAATAAACGCTATTTTTCCAACTATCTTGCGGACCAGGGATGGAAAATCCATGGAACGCGAACACGATTTGGGTGACACGTCAACATGTACAAATTAACACTTAAATATAATCTTTCCCAACTTGGTATATAATTTTTCAACACACTTTGACACCCTTGTTATTCAAGTTCATGCCACAATGAACTAGGTGTAGTCAATGGCTAGAAATGATCTTGGCTAGTGAAATTTGTGTGCTGTTGAAGACAAGTTATAAACTAAACCAAATATAAATATTTAGGCTAGCAAAATACAAACCTTTTCAAACTATTATGGAAAAGATTTTGACTTTAGCATATTTATATATATATATATAAATGTATATACTTTCAAAGTTTTTAAAATTAATATTGTATAAGACACTGTGACAATTTATTAAATTTTTCCTCTTTTAAATTGAGGTTATATTAAAATAGGGTATTTACAATTTGACTTGAGCTATTCAATACATTTCATAGTATTGTATAACACACTCACTGTGACAATTTAATAATTTTTTCCTCTTTAAACGTTAATCTATAATAAAATATTTACGATTTGACTTGAGTTATTCATTACATTTCATAAAATTCGACAGGTTTTGATTTTTAAATATTCATTAAAAAACGTAATCAGGAGGTGGAACATTAGATTAGTTCAAAATTCTGCTAGTTCTTAACTGACACACTGGTCAGATAAGTTTTGCCTTCCTTATCCTATAGCTACGAAATAAAATTACTAGTAGTCAAGTGATAAGCGCTACTGCTGAATCTGACCTTTTCAATCCTGACAAATTGCGTTGATGTTGGTATTTTCAAAATGTATCTTATCATCCTATTTCTTTAGTAAAATGTTTGTTTATTCTTTAAACATCACCCTCAGATCCCAATTTCTTAGATTACCGTATGTACTTATCAAAATGAAGCGATATTCAATCCAATTCCTCACAAATTGGGATGAAGTCTATAGGACTAACCCCGTGAGATAAAACAAATACTATAAGCTAATCAGATGTGTAACGCAAACTGTATTATCACAGAAAATAAGGGGGCGCTATGTATCAATATTCAGTCTAGTCCCTCACAAAATGAGACCATAGTCTATATTCTAAAGGCCTGACCCCTTGAGATAAAAATAATACTATAAGTTAATCAGTTTTTTGACGTGGGGTGTATTGTCACAGAAAATAATGGAGTGCTATGTAGCAATATTAATTCTAGCTCCTCACAAAATAGTGCACAATATAAGTCGATAGAATCGCCCCCATGAGATATAAATAATACTAGAATTTACTAATTTGTGTAAAGTGGGTTGTATTATCACAGCAAACAAGGGAGGATACTTAGCACTATTTTGAATTATTTCTCACAAAATAGGTCGAAGTAGTCCATAGCATTGGTAGTCAACATGAAATACGCGTACCCCCGGGGGTACGTGAATACACCTTAGGGTGTATGTAAAATTTAAAAAATATGTGTAAACATATATTTCTCATTTGAAACTTATTATTTGATACATTATTTTGAGTGTAATTTATTTTATATGTAGATCATAGAATATGTTTAGTTTTCATTATACAACCACTTTGGGGGTACAAAGTTGAATATCTGTTATATCTGGAGGTACGCAAAAAAAAAAGTTGAATACCACTGATCTAAAGTACCAAGCCTATGATATAGAAATATAACTAGATGTTAAGCATTTGTGTAATGTGAGCTGTATTGTCACTTAAAATATGTGAGTGATATGAATAAATATGTGGTTACGTGTTCACTTAGTAGACTGTCGCATTCAGAAGATAAAACCTAAATTATTTAGGTAGTACATATCTTACCAGGCGTTGCATCGTCTTGAGATTTTCTGTATTCTACTTTTGAAAACAACGGAATAGATGAGTTAAACCGTTTTAACATATCTAGAAGAAAAATTCTAAAATAAAATATTTACATGAAAAAACTACCAGTCTGATGCCAATTTCTCTGTCAACAATAAGAAATTCAAAAAACCACTTAAAATAATCCTTCTGAGCGAATTATTTTGTATCCAAATTCCTGGCTAATCAGCCGATATATATATATACTCTTACCTAAAATATCTACTTTAATTATTGCGTGAATTTATAATTGTTCAAATATCAATTATACATTATAAAAATACTCTGAAAAAATACCACCTATTTAATTAGGAATAACATACTTCTGTTATTAAAAGTATATATTAAGTTTATCATTTATTAAAAACAACTTAATTTTGGTAAACATATCAACACAGAACTTTAGGTCAGACGTGCATGGATTTGAATTATTTAAAATCAATATTTCAATATTTAGCACCGCGTCTTACTACCCGTTCGGGTTATACGCTTAAGTACTAATTACTCTAATGGATTAGGAATTCGGAGGGTTTAATTTAGAGGAAGTGAACCCGCATTTGCGTGGAGGGAGAGTGGAAAACCATTTAGGAAACCCCCCCCCCCAGTTCACCCGACCGAGATTCGAACCTCGATCTCCCCGTCCTCGGCGGTCGAGCTCAACACGACTAATCCTAATGTAGGTGTGGTTCATTCACTAACTTGTATATTAAAATATCTTAGTATAATATGTGTCTATTTTTATGATACATTCCTAACCTCATGTTGAATTGATTTTAAATCTATTTATATCAAACATAAGAAAAGTCAAGTGAATTAAAATAATGAAAATAGATAAACAAAGGCAAGCTTTTTTAAAGAAAATTGTATGAGTCTATATATGATTAAGAGCAAAGACTTTTCAATATTCAATTAGTTCCTAATATAATTAATTTACAAGCAATCCATATTGTAATCAATATATTTTTAAAAGGATAGGCTAGGTAATTAATTGATTGACATAGATAGTCGCCATCACGGCATCTAGAGATGTGTATTTCAAGAACTCTTGGGAAATTAATCAAACTAGTTCACCTCTGTGTGAACTAGTTAACCTCCTATGCGTGACCTGGTATAAATTTTTAATTTACCAACAATATGTAGCCTAATTTGCGAACGATTAAATTAAAACATAGTTCATGAGATGTAAACTGCATAAGTGAACTATACATTTCTATGAATTAAACAAATTATAACTTTTCCCAACATTATATTATTATTTTGCCCATCTCTAATATATGGTTCACAAACTATTGATGTATATTAAATAAATGAACTATCATTTCAGTGAACTATATCAGTTTGAACTGTCCCCAATAATAATTAAAATTAAAGTTCTGTCCAGTTCTAATGTTTACATAACTTGTGAACTGTTTAACTTGAATGAACTATTCACTTCAGGAACTGAATCACCTGCTTTGGTGGCCACATGGTCTAAGGCGTTACTTTCCTGTAGGATCTGGTGTCGGTAAAAGGTCGATTGCTAAAGAAAACTACGTCGCCAAGAAGAGGCAAACTTACCTTGCATTATTTCACTGGCGCAGCTTATACCCTAAGATAGGGCCATAGTGTAATCTGTCAACTTATAACTCATATCTTTCAGGATAAATGGAGTTTATATTTTATTTATTTTCTATAAAGGCAGGTACATAAGTATTGGAGGGAATATTGAATTTAAAGAATAAATACAAGATGTAGTACATGAAAAAAAAAATTAAAAGTAGAGTGGAGGAACGAAAAGTGATAATGGAACTTTTGATAAATGTAAGTCGATCGGGGCCCCAAAAAGGTAGCCGAGCCCTGTGTTAGATTATATTGCCAGTGACGGGGAGATTGGGGTTAGAGTCCTGGTCGAATGTACTACCCAGATGGAAAAACACACGAGTAAACGTTAGAAAATCAATGAATACCAGAGATGGTAAACCAAACTTTGTCCAGAACGCTCCAGGTCTGTGGTTTGATATGCTTCTCTTTGGAACGAGCAGGTGCCCCCATGATTGAGGGGTACAAGATTATTTTTTTTAAGCTATTTATTCTTAACAGATGTTCTGCAGATTAAACAAATGAACCAAGATCAGGAGAGCTTTTAAAATATCCCAATAATACTAGACTGGAGTGGGGTAAAACTTATTTCAAGATTTTAAAAACCAGTTTTAACCTATACGATAATAAATGACATATGAATTAAACCCTTGAATGCAATTATATATATATATATATATATATATATTTTATTTGTCACTGAATTAGGTACCAATTATTTAATAAAGGACTTATTGAAACAACTTTTAACTTACATAGCAATCAATTGGTTGATTTTCAAGTAGAGTAATATTATGTTGCAACATATTATATGCTATTGGTTCCTTGGTGACACTTAAATCTAGCCCCTAGGGGAATAAGATGCGAATTAAATTAATTAGATTCACTAATTAGATTAACAAGGTGTAGTAATATACTATTTCCTAGGAGAAGGCTGCCACGTGACACCGAAATATTGAAACATTTGTAAATCTGTGTTTTAACTTTTATTTTTGCTTCATTTTCTACAATTTTATTTACATAATATTGTATACTTTTCTATGTAAAATAGGTAAACATTTTGCAAACATGATTTATCAAAAATACAATTCTACTAGGAATACTTAAATTAATATCCTCACATGCACTTATAAGAAATAACATCTTACTTCATGTACCAAATCTAAACATTACTGAATATTTACATTTTTTTGAAAAATAAGGTAGGTTATAAAACCATACATCAATTCATGCATTGGGGAAATCTCTGATAATAATATTCATCTATAGTTTATATGTATTATATTTGTAAGAAGGTACAGGATAGGTGGATAGAAACATATAAAAGGGACGAATACAATATGACTGTTACAATGAAAAGAACACAGTTCACACTTTACACTGCTACGACTGGACAAAGAGGTAATGGTTGCCTCTTTAAGGAAATCGATCGTCACCGCCCAATCCCCCGACCTAGGTTTCATTCTATCAGAACACATAGGGAGGAGTGTGAAATGCACAACGCAACTTCCTAAGAAGAAGAAGATTCAGAAGAAAAAAACACACAAGGGAGAAAATAGAAAAATAGGACATATAGATAGGAACATGTAAAAGGTATAACATGAGGGACAAACACAGGAAAAGGACATTGAGTGCGAATATATGATATATATCTATAAGGAAAACCTCTTTTCGCTTTATGAGGTAATTGTATTCATCTGTAGTTTTAATTATTTCTGATTTTTTTTTATAGTTAATTTTAAGATACATCAAAAATATAATTGAATCAGTGAGTGGAAAAAGGATAAGATTTCATAAATATGGTAGATTGAACTGAGATAGCCATTTTGTAGTGTTTTTTTTATAAGCTATATCTAATGCATGAAAAAAAAGTGAATATTTTGGTCTTACTTCATGCTTAAAATCGGCCTTAAAGTTTCCGTTGAGTGTAAGAAGATTCTTGGAATGTTAACCTGTTTCTATTCAACAGTGAGCTTGTAAAACTGATATTAATAACAGTAGTACATTGGACCATTCATTTTCATAATCGTTGCATTTGTGGAGTGGTAGAAAGACGTTTTCAAAGCTGGACTAAACTAATTAAGTATAAAATATTGAAAGCAAGTCTATCAATGGTTTTTGCAACACAAAAATATAAAATGCTGGTAAAGCTAGAATTAAATAATATTTTTCCGACACCATTTAATCCTACATTTTGTTATTGTAGTTTCCAATCACCGATTCAATTAATATAGGTAGTGTAATTATATTGTTTAGTGAGGCTTTATAATTTATGCAATTTTTAGTTTTTTAAAATCATTAGTAACAATATTTTATATTATAGTTTTTGTTAGAGTAAATATTTTCAAAATGAACCCTTCTTGATATGTTTGACACTATCTTCTGTCTTTTGACATAATTTATTTTTTGAGTTTTCATAACATACACAGAGGTGACATGTTTAATGCAATATTAAAAAAAATTACTATTTTAATTATTATCATCGCTGGACATGGACTAAGTGTCACACTCATTTAGCGTGTATGTTGATGGCTGGAAGGTTACGGTTTGATTCCAGTCAGAGCGTAACAAGGGCCATTTTCCCTAAATAGTTTGTATCAATTTTTCTCCACACAAATGCAGGTATATTTCCTCTAAGTTAAACCTTAATAATCCTTACTCAAATTAAATTAAAGATAGTTGATAAGTGACAAATGGACTAGGGCATCGGACCTGGAGAATTTGTCTTAGTGCTAAGAATTGTCCCGTGTCCAAAGTCATTCTTCACTCATAGCTAAGGTAGAGTATTTAATATAAGTGTGAATTCATCGGCTCTTATTGTCATGATCAAATCACAGCGACCGGCGACAACCTTCTTGTTGTCATTCATGCACGAGTGAAGAATGACTTTGAGCACAGGATGAATCCTTAACAGCTCAGAGGTTAAGGATTGTTGTTCTAAGCCAAATGTAATTTTTAAACTATAATTTTCACCTTGAAAGTAAGTTCATCAATTCTTACTTGTAACTGCCTTTCTTAAATTATTTAGAGCAATCTTCTAATATACATTTATTCTTATTATTCCTCCATTTCTCATACAATGGCCACCTTTCAAAGGATATCTACAGCAAGATTTTTCTTGTTTACACTTGTTCAAATATTTATATGATGTTCTTTACAATAATCATCTTTCTTGGCTCTATTGTGGCAATCCTATTTTTTTACACCTATATATTTAATTATTTCCTCCATGTGCTAGATAACTACCTCCTTTCTTTGCTTGTTTAGAACAACCTTCTTTTAAACATTTCTTCTTACCATTCCTGTAATTAAATTTTACGTGTGCTACACAATAAGCACCTTTCCGATCTTTTAGTTCTGAACAACCCTCTAGTTCACACTTCATGTGAACTATAGTTTGTTTTACAGTCTCATTACGGTTGGACACGTCTTGACCCAAAATCTGTGTTTTTTATTCTTTGGAGTATCATGGCAACGTAGTATCTTGGACGTTTATCTGTAACAGAAAGAATAAACTACTATTTTTAAATAGGTAATGACAAAAGTATTTTGTATGAAAAAGGAAATAACCCCCAACATAATTTTCATTTTTATATTAACATTTACAAAGGGCTGTAACAAACGCGCACTGAAAAAAAAAATACTAAAGAAAGCATAGGCTAATAAATAAAACATTTTCATTGGATGGATAAGATTATATCAAGTGCCAAGTGTAAAAGATTAACACTAAAAACAATAAAAAACATAATAAAGATGTAAAAAACTGAGATGATCTAATTCTTTGAGAAACAGTCCAATGAAAAAAATTATTATAGCACCGCGTCTTACTACCCGTTCAGGTTATACGCTAAAGTATTAATTACACTAATGGGTTCGGAATTGGGGAGGTTGAATTTAGAGGAAGTGTACCCGCACTTGTGTGGAGGGAGAGTGGAAAACAATTTAGGGTAAGCCACCCTCAGTTCACCCGACCGAGATTCGAACCTCGATCTCTCTGTCCTCATCAGCCTAGCTCAACACAAAACCAGCGCGTTAGCGAACTACGCCACCAAGGCAGGTAAGAGTCCAATGAAAACCTAAATTAATTAGTGATAGTGGTGTTCTTTAAATATTGACAGTAATACAAATGTTCACTTAATAGCCTAAATTGTAATTTAATTTTTTTTTACTTGATATATTTAACACGCACTTTCTGAAAACATTTATTATATCAGCATACGAGAATTTCAATGAGCGAGAGCGAACATGCCTACCAATTTTGTCAGAAAAGGTATTTTCACATACATCCCAGAGTTCTTTTACATGCTACAATCAACATGGGACCGAAAGTTTTACTTCCCCTCTGACGGAAGTTGTGCTACAGATTTTTACTGCCCAAGAAAAACTCGTTGAACCTGGTTGGGTTTGAACCCATGATCATCCGAGTCCTAAGGCGAGCACCTTACCTCAAGGCCTCAAGGTCAACTCTTAGATTGTAGAACTGTCCTTTCTAATATCCATTGGTATAATATTTCAAAGTAATTGGGCATAAACTAATACACTGCCCTCAAACTATATTGGATAATGCTGAGGCATAATTTGAAACAAATTTAAAGAGGACTCGGAAACCAAAATAAAATGAACATTATAACCAGATTACACGAGTCTCACTGACACATTGTGATCGACACGGCCTAAATTGAGGCGTGTTTGTTTAACATTTGTTGTGATCTGGATTGTGATTGACAAAACGAGTATTGCACGATATTGTGACTAGCTAGTAAACAAATAGAGCCTATGCGCTGACAACATAAAGAGAGTGTCAGCATTCCTTATGGTAAACCAGGCCAGAAGGCAGAATAAATAGTAATGTATCCAAGCTAACAGGGAGGCTGACTAATCTCTATCGAAGTCTAGGGGGTCATTCTGCCCGTTTTGGGGGCTTAGCGAGTTAGGACACCGGATCATCAGTATGTGTATCGGAGGGCTACCGTCGAGCCCATGCTACCGGCGTTCACAAACCGTGTAGGATCACCCAGAGGTCAGTCAGGCCAATGGTTAAGCATTCCTTGCGTATCTTTTAATATTTCTTATCAACATCACGTTTTGTAACAGAGCATGGTAGTACAATTAAACCATAGAAACCCAAGATGAATGTCAATTACGAACCCACATGATTAGAACCCAGTCACTTCCTCCAACCTAGGCCACAACCCATCCTGACAACCTAGGCCGGGGGGGAGGGGGGGGTGTTGGTGATAGAATCTAAATTACTGTCATGTATTTTTAATCATTAGAAATAAGATGTGAAATTTAAGTCGCAACCGAAAGGAGAATTTGGTGTTTGTTCTTATATTTTTCAGAGATAAATATTGACATTATTTCTTGTTTGCGACTTAAGTAAGCTTGTACAGATTCCGAATGTAATGAAATGTAAGTTTTTGTAATTTTCTAAATGATTTTTGAAATAACTAACTAGTTATGATCTGAAGCATGTTAGAATTTGAATTTCCTGCCTTTGGCAACGTTGGTGGAATTTTTGGCGAGAAAAATTAATATTTTAATGTCGTGCCAGTGTAGAGTTATTAGAACAGACTGCTCGGTGCTGATCTACAGCAGCAGCAAATCTCCCAGCACTGAAATATAAATTTGACGTTTTCTAAGTCCGATTTTTGAAAATAAACACCATATTTAAATAAATGTGGAATAATATGCACTTAAAATGTTACATTTCAAATACATACATGTGTAGGTAGTGCACAACGTCATAGAATGAAAGGTTGAGGTAAAGAGGAGCTTAGCAAGGAGGAGGATTCAAATATTGGGTGAAATGAAGGAAAGAAGAAAATTCTGGGAGCTGAAGGAGGAGGCAGAGGGGCAAGGAACATTGGCGGTCTAAGTTTCACTGACTAAAGGAATGGACCTGTCGTGAGACAGAACATATAATAAAATAAATAGATGGTGCAGGTGAGGAATATCATGCCTCTTTTCAGTTATTAACGACATTTTATTGCTATCAACCGTTAATACCAACTTTGGCTGGGTCAGTTTAGTTAAAAGTCCTCCCACCATTCTTTTCCTCTCACTCACACACTTGCTACTATCTACTCTTCCCGTCTTTTTTCTTGGTCTCTTTTGTTTGTGAGTCATGCGTTGAGATTATTGCAAGAGTTTTGTAATAAGTGATGTGAGAACCTTTCAGTGAATGGTCGTGGTTTTGTGTGGGGCCTTGACTTGAGTGTTTTATGTTTTGTTTGTGAATGTAAGACTTATAACTGCTGAACAGTGTAGCGCAGTGATGTCGAACCTGATGTGATAATAGATCATCCATGTGCTGCTATAAGGCTCCGGTGATGACATTCGAAATGCAGTTGTCAGTTGTACGTTGTCTTATATCCCGTTATCTTTGTTACCCCATACAGTCCATGTTATTTACGCAGTGGTGTGGGCAGCAATCAATGTTGTTGGTCACTAGTACACAAACATTAAATACTAATTTGAGTGAATGGAAAAAAAAAACCAGTGAAAGTCTATTCATCATGTATAACTGATCCTAAGTGAACATTTTTAATTTAACTGTAATATAATGAGAGTACCAGGTTCTGAATGAAACCAGATCAAAATAAGTGTAAAATGTATGAGGTATAAAGGTCACACTTTTGAAGAGTGTTTATATAACGATGATGAGCAATATTTAATAAACATTGGCTACTGGCGGAAATAACATAAATAGGAGACCTAAAAAAACACAGGGGGGGGGGGGG
>CABFWO010001245.1:114307-134342 GCA_902155825.1 Timema genevievae
GGGGGGGGGGGGGTGCAAAGTTGTACACATGATGTCACATTCAGGTCAAATATAAACCCAATAGGAAGGGGGTGTTATTAAAGTTTAGTTTAGTAGAATATCGCTTAAACCAATCTCTAATTGAAATAATGTTAGTTTCAAAAGATGACACAAGATGGCATTTTTATGGCATAACATTAATAAACATGGTTATTTTTTTGACTTTTTCTTTTTAGTCTTTTTGTTCAATAATTTTTGAAAATGATTTGAAGACAAATTTAATCCCGAGACAGGAGAATCAGCCTACAATAAGAGTAAACGATGGTAAAAACCAACTTTTCAAATTTCCAAACAAACAAAAATAAATACCTTGGTTCCTCTTTAATTGGAAACAATGAGCAGGAGGTTTCCAACTCTGATTCGTTCGGTGTATTAATCGATGAAGATGGTGTCTTGTTAGTTGAGTCGTGGGTTAAATAATCAACCTGAAATTAGAAAATAGATTTAAATTTTGCATTGGTGGTTGCATGGTCTAACACATCTTTTTGCAAAAAAACTAGATAGCCGGTGACAGTGAGGCCATGGTTCCAATCTTGGTCGGTTACAATTGGGGTATATTCCCCCTAAAATATCTTTGTAATCCTAAGTCTTTAAATTAAGTTGTTCGAATCCCGGCACGGCTGAAAACTTATCATTGGTTAAATGTGGGTCTACCCTTTCACAGTGATAAATTAATGGCTGGGGGACCATATGTTGTGTCTGTCCTAGTCTTAAGCTAGATTATAAGTCTATAACTTTGCCATATAAAAAAATATTCTGTAACTAAAGTAATTTAGGTGCCTCATGTAATGATAGTAGACAGATTTGGTTAATATTTACCCGACCTGCAAGTTTTGCAACAAAAATAGAGCTTGAAAATGCTAACCATATGTAGTGACTGTTTTTAAAACTATTAAGGTATGATGTGAGTAGTAATACTAAGATAGAAATAGATCCTTTTACTGTGATGATACATTTTATTTGTATTTCTTCGGAGGAGATAATTACAGTGTTAGATTATACAGGAAATATTATTGGTTTTATTATATTTTAGGCTTAAGGTACATAGTAAAATCTATCGAAACTTTTTAGAGATTTAATTTAGGTATTGTGTAGGCTCAGTTAGGTGGGATGGGGGGAAGGGGGGGGGGAATCTATAGAAGGCACTGTAGGCCTAGTTGCGAAAATAATTTAAATCTAGAATATTGATGAAGAATTTTTCAAATCAATTCTAGAAATTATTTTGATTACATTGCATACTAAGGCACTTTTTACATAACAAATGAAATGGAAATTCTCTCAATTTTGTATGAAAATTACTTTAAAGGTACTTTAAAAACTAGAAATTTTGATCATATCTTCATAGCTATGAGATATGAATGTACTTATTATCGCAAAGTTGTAGTACTGTTAAAAATAAAAACAAATGGTTTTAATTATATTTTTACTAAACCAATAGTTTCTGAAATATTGGCATATATATATATATATATATATATATAATTTAAATTAAGGTTTGGGAAACGGAATGTTATTGTGCAATGCACCGTACTATTGCTTGTTTATGTTTTCATCTCTCTCTTTGCTTCTTCCTCCTTTGCTCTATTGTATTTATGTTATCTCTATCTCTGGTTATTTAAAATAGATTTTCTATTAATCATTTTTCATTATTAATACGCATTTTCTTGGGCTACGACAAAATTTATTTTCTCATGAACACATCAATTTCTTTCAATAATTCAAAGATATTAAAACAAAAAATCATATGTATAGTTATGGTAAGTCATCTTACCTCAAGTCCCAAAATAGTTTCATTGCTGAAATCGACTTTGGGATTCCATTTCGATATAGAAATCTCCGTTTGTAAAAGCTCTGTAGTATCCTCAATTTTAACATTTTCTGTATCGCAAGGCTCCAGTTTCACACCTACAACATCGATGCAGGGTGTGATTTTGGTAGGAAAAAACAGTAGAGAAGTTAGTTACCAAAGTTACTAAAACAATTTTAATATATTCATACATCAAGTCATGTAATCTGCAGCTGTTACTTTTGATAGATATTGTCCATTACTATAAAATAACATAAATAATTTAGTAAAATGTTATCAATGTTGTCTGTAAAGAAACATGTTTGGATTTTCTTCACTGTTCTTCCAAACAAAATCAAGGTAAATGTTTACCATACTAGTTATTAATCTAAACGGTTAGGAAGAGGAAAGGTAATTTGGAGAGAATAGATCTGAATTAGTGTAGAGAAAGTATGAAGATATTGGGGAACTAACTTCCAGTTCATTCAACCAGGTCAAGAGGTCGAATGCAAGAAGTTTCTTCATTGGGTCATTCGCCACAACTTTCTTTTTTTTAAATTTAGATTCACCCAAGGTGTCATTCTTGTTATAAACTGGATTGTCAGTGATAGGGAGATTATGGTCAAATTACCAGGCGGGTCGGTCGTTTTATAAATAGTTTCCAACCCTCCCTCTTCACAAATACGGGTACACTTACTTTAAATTCTATCTTACTCAACAATAATCCAAATGTATAATATATTAAAAAAATCACAAACTGGTAAAAAGATGCGATTCACACAAACACATACACAGAAAAAAGCTATTTTAACTACTGAATTTAGCGGCTCTTTATTTTCACACAGCCTTTTACTACCTGTCTTGAGTTTTAAGCATTTTAATTAACACTAATTGGGTGAGGTTAAGAAAAGAATTTAGACAAAATGTACCTGCATTTGTACAATGGGAGATAAAGAAACTTTTTTTTGTACATTATGTATCTTTGGTACAGTGACCTCAATTAAAACCGAGAATATTTGAGTCTACACTCAGACTGTGTAAATGTCAACGTAGGTTTTGGAGGAGCTAAGTTTCACAGCCGCAGTTCACTCTGAGACCTCTATAACCACATAGTTGAGGTGTTGTCATTGAGTTTCCCCCCGGTAATCTTTAACTAAATATACCACATAAATGAAACCCCAAACGGTGACGAGGCTTCAAGCCAAGTGCACTGGGGACTGTTTTCCATGGGTCATTTTCCTTTAAGCAAACTTCCACAATTTTACCCCTTAAATCTGTTTTATAACCTTGCCATTAAATTTAACAATCTTAAAAAGTACTTATCTCAAAACACTAATCCTTTAATTTTAAAAAAAAAATAAAAATTCTTGTGAAGAGTGTAAATCGGTTTTGTGGTGCAATAAAACACGTGGGTTGTGAGTACAATTCAAAATTATATACTTTCATTAAATAATAAGCAATTTATTGACGATTACTATATGGAAGACGTTAAAATTATCATGTTAACTTACTGATTGTTGGAACCATTTGTCTGATTGGACATATATATTTGGTTACAGATTCATCGGAAGGGACAGAAGTGTCGTTTGGAAGATTCAGCGATGGTATGACTCCATTTTTTAACTTCCTTTGTTTAGTTGAACCTAAAAACATGAATACGAGTTATCGTTGATATTTATGTGTCTCAATCTTAAGGGGCTAATAAAGTGAAGAATAAGTTGTTAGAGGAAATAAAAGTTAATGAGAGGTTAAGGGAGGAAAATAGTCCTAACTAAAGACAACCAGAGTTCGTACCTCAACGGCGACCAAATTCAATACAATTCCTAATCTTTAGACCATTGCTGCAAGTGGGCGTTTAATTATTATTTGTATTGTATCTCTATAAGGAAAATTCGTTTACATTTAACGCGGTAATTTTTTTTATATTTAAAGTTTGCATATATACATAATTTGAAGAGCTCAAGGACTACGAGTTTTACATCAACATTTTTTTTTAAACAGGATTTTTTTTAAATTACTTCTTAGTTAGTTTCAGTTGTGTTAAATACAACGGGCTGGAATAAAATTTTAACATGATGTAGGGTACATAGTTATGGGCAAAAATCAAAAGAAAGGCTAATCAGTTTTATATAGCCTATAGGCTAACTCTAAAACAAATAAGAACAAAAGGTAGGAGGAACTATATATAAAAAATAATATATTTATATATATTTATTTAATCTTTATGTTTCTCATATATATATATTAAATCGTAGTTAAGACAGCGGACCACTATTTTTTAAGTTAAAAATTTAAAGTGTGGTAGGGTGTATAATAAAGCAAGAAAAAAACCATGAACATTTGACAAAATGACAATCTTAATATAATAGTACACTTCTACTCCTTGTACACGTTAAAAAATATGTGATATCAAATTGAAATTTAAAATGTCTTTGGAGAAAACCATAAGGTTATATATTAACCTTCATCCTTAAAACATTTATAAAAACCATTTATACAATATTTAATTTGATATAAATAATCATAAATAACATTGGATAAAAATAATAAAAACCATGGAACGAAATGGGCAGGTGTAATTAAATTTGCAAGTATTGAGTAATGGAATTATTCAGTATACATAAGTGGTTTATAAATAAATAATTGATTGATTGATTGAAAACCAATTTAAACGGTGATACGGCTGTCTTAACTACGATTTTGTTACTCCTTACTTACAATCTTTAGAATGTTTTCTAAAATTATATATATTAAAGGTTAAACATTTTCTGGAGAATAACAGATAGGAATCATATCTTAAGAAACCATGATATATTAATATGATAAAAAAAGGCCTATACAAAAAAAATCACAATTGTATCTAAAGATTGATTAAACTGTATTATATTTGAACGAAGGTAAAGGAAAGTTGGCTGGAAATTTATTTTTATTTTCAGTTGAGTCTTCTTTAAAGGCCTATTAAACTTAAGAGATTTCAAATTGTTGAACAATATTGAGCTATTTTTACAGTAGAGTTTAAAGGAAGGGGCTTATTTGACGGCTAAACAAATTGTTAGATCCCCACATTCGTAGACCAACTCATCGAGTTGTGTGCTACAATTGTCACTTTTAATATGGTAGATATTCTAAATATCAAAACACTAATAATATAATAAAATGTTATCAATGTTTACCACAGAGAATATGTTGGTATTTTTTTTTAAAATATCCTTCTATGAAAATTTGACTGTTTCTTTCCTGTTATTTATGTACCGGTAAATATAAATTAACTGCCCTTTTTAAAATGAAAACCTACAAATGGTTATTAATATTATGTATGTGCCCTGGGTATCAGGGACGGGTAATATTTTTTGTAGTTATGTTGTAAAGTAAACATGATGTATTTTTTGAAAATAGTTATAAGCGTATTGACCCCGCAAAACTTATTTTACTGTGAAAAAATGACATTCCCTGTACCTTTGGTCGCGAAGGAAATTTTTCACCCATAATGTGAAGCATACTAACATTAGCCAAACGCGTACACAGCTGGCCAACGGGCTAAATCTGGGATGGTTTAGGATATAAAACTAATATGTATTAAAAATAGCGGATATTTTAAGCTTTTTTTTTTTTGTTAGTACTAAGAACTTAGATATATCAGTTTACCTTGTGACCAGCTTATGAAGTAGGAAGAATGCTCAAAGTGTTTGCCGCAAATTCTAGAATTTTCAGTAACAGGTATTCTAGGGTTTATTTTATCAATCCAAACTTTACGCAGTTTTTTGTTTTTCGGAAATTTATGAAAAGAGAAGTTTACATTGTTTTTCGTTATTTCTTTACAACCATTAACAATACATCTTACATAGCCCATTATAAGTAAAATTTAAAAGGGTGCCAAATAAAATTATCATAGTGTTTTAAGGATTCCTTTTTGTTTAGCTTAACATTAAACTACACAGATGAATCATAAGTACAATTTCCGAGATCCAAATTTTCTTAAGCTTGGTACAACTGCTATAATAATTAATGATCACTTTGGTGTAGTTATAATAGCATCCACATTAGCGCACCTGAAATCGAAACACATTACATAAGTAAGGCTGAGTTTATATTCATGCATAACGCATAGCCGATAGTAATTAATAGTGAATAGCACACAGTGGTCAATTCATAAGAAAATTACATCGATTTATAATGAAACGTAGTGTGCAACATCTTCATTAAATCGATTGTAGTTTATTAATAGAAAATGGCCTAAGCTTTTTTTCAATGCTAAAATTAATTATGTATACAAAATGATTCAATAAAGGGTTCATTAAGAAAAGTTAATTAAGCTGTATTTTTGAAACATGAATTTTTTCGATTTAAGTTTTGCATTTGCTATTAAATCAAATTTGATTTTGTTTTTCTCAATTTTTATTATTGTTATGATTATTAGTAACTTCTAAATAACAGAATGAGAAATATAATATTTCTACTTTATTTTAAATCATGTAGGCAATCACAGTCAATGAGGATAAAACAAAGAAAATTTGTGACTAACAAACAAGCATGGCTATCACAAGACATTTCAATCATAAAGATGAATACAGAAGCTGATTATTTTTGTCTACTTGTATAATGGTGTTTGGGACTATACATGCATTTGGTAACGAAGTTGAGGGGGACAGGAATACACCGTAGCTTAGCGCTTCGTGGTATGGAGGGTGGTTGGGATAGGGGCTTAGGCTAGTGTTACTCAACGAAGTTTTATTAATAAATCAAAACAGTAAAAATATTTTTTTTAATTTATGAAATGTAATTAAATGAAATAGGTAGGCTACTAAAAACTATTTCGTTCAGATTTTAATCAATAGTTAATGTATTTGAGGGAGTATTAAACAGTTTTTCATATTCAATTCCCAAGATGCAGTCAATCTTATGTCTGAAGCACCCCTGTGACATTCAAATCAAGTCCCAATATAAAAGTTGATCAGAAGTTATTTTGAATTTTTTTGAAGTGTCTAGCAATTTTGTAGTATTGAATTACATGAGACCCCATTTAAATCTACAATTTTATCTTACCAGGTCCTGTGAAGTTTTTTTTGTACTTTAATTAAAGACCTTCCTCTAACCATTAACGTTGAATGCAAGGGGCAGCTAAAGTTTTTATCAGCTCGTAACGTGTAAACTCTCTTTAGGTAGGTAATTCCAAGGCCTTTCTTTTAAAAATTGAAATTTTGTATGAAAAATCGATATTTTTTTAGTTATTTTGAATTTTTCTAAAGTGTTTTGCTATAATGTAGTATTGAAATCCAGGAGACTATTTTTAAATCTACAATTTTATCTGTTAGGGTCTTGTGAAATTTTTATGTACTTTAATTCAAGCCCTTTACTTACCATATAAGTTTACTTCCAGTGATAGCTAAAGTTTTTATCAGATCGTACCTTGTAAACTCTCTTGAGGTAGGTGATCCCAAGGCCTTTCTTTTATAAATAGAAATTTTGTATGAAAAATCGATATTTTTCGAGTTATTTTGAATTTTTGTGAAGTTTTTTTTAGCCTTTTTCTAGTATTGATGTACACGAGACACCATTTAAATCAAATATTTTATCTGGTCGGGTCTTGTGAAATTTTTTATGTACTTTAATCCCAGCCCTTCCTCTTATCATATACGTTAACTGCCAGTGACAGATAGTTTTTATCAGATCGTAACGTGTAAACTCTCTTTAGGTAGGTATTTCCAAGGCCTTTCTTTTAAAAATTGAAATTTTGAATGAAAAATCGATATTTTTCGAGTTATTTTGAATTTTTTGAAGTTTTTTTATTATTATTCCAGGATTGATGTGCACGAGACACCATTTAAAACAAATATTTTATCTGATCGGGTATTGTGAAATTTTTTATGTACTTTAATCCGATCCCTTTCTTTTACCTTATACGTTAACTGCTAGTGACAGCTAAAGTTTTTATCAGATCATAACGTGTAAACTCTCTTTAAGTAGGTAATTCCAAGGCCTTTCTTTTAAAAATTGAAATTTTGAATGAAAAATCAATATTTTTCGAGTTATTTTGAATTTTTTTAAAGTTTTTTTTAGCCTTTTTCTAGTATTAATGTGCACGAGACACAATTTAAATCCAATATTTTTTCTGATCGGATCTTATGAAATTTTTTTATGTACTTTAATCCGAGCCCTTCCCCTTACCATATACGATAACTGTCAGTGACAGCTAAAGTTTTTATCAGATCGTAACGTGTAAACTCTCTTTAAGTAGGTAATTCCAAGGCCTTTCTTTTAAAAATTGAAATTTTGAATGAAAAATCGATATTTTTCGAGTTGTTTTGAATTTTTTGAAGTTTATTTAGCCTTTTTCTAGTATTGATGTGCACGAGACACCATTTAAATCAAATATTTTATCTGATCGTGTCTTGTGAAATTTTTTTATGTACTTTAATTCGAACCCTTCCTCTTACCATATACGTTAACTGCCAGTGACAGATAGTGTTTTTATCAGAACGTAACGTGTAAACTCTCTTTAGGTAGGTAATTCCAAGGCCTTCCTTTTATTAATAGAAATTTTGTATGAAAAATCTATATTTTTCGAGTTATTTTGAAGTTTTTGAAGTTTTTTTTTATTACTATTCAAGTATTGATGTGCACGAGACACCATTTAAAACAAATATTTTATCTGATCCGGTCTTGTGAAATTTTTTATTTACTTTAATCCGAGCCCTTCCTTTTACCATATACGTTAACTGCCAGTGACAGCTAAAGTTTTTATCAGATCGTAACGTGTAAACTCTCTTTAGGTAGGTAATTCCAAGGCCTTTCTTTTATAATTGGAAATTTTGTATGAAAAATCGATATTTTTCGAGTAATTTTGATTTTTTGTGAAGTTTTTTTAGCCTTTTACTAGTATTGATGTGCACGAGACACCATTTAAATAAAATATTTTATCTGATCGGGTCTTGTGAAATATTTTATGTACTTTAATCCGAGCCCTTCCTCTTACCATATACGTTAACTGCAAGTGACAGCTAAAGTTTTTATTTGATCGAAAAATGTAGGATCTCTTTAGGTAGGTAATTTCAATGCCTTGCCCCAATAAAGATAACTTTTTTTTTTATGAAAAATCATTATTTTTCGAATTAATTTGAATTTTTGGGAATTGTCTAACAATTTTGTAGTATTGAAGTACATAAGACACCATTTAAATCTACAATTTTAATTGATCAGGTCTTGTGAACAATTTTTAAGTACGATAATTCAAGTCGTATGGGCCAGTTTCATCATCAGATCTAGTACGCCTAAAGTGCCAGTTGATACTAAATACAGGACGAAACCTACCTAGACCAAAATGGAATGGGCCAGTTTCGCATATGAAACTGGCCCATTCCATTAAATTTCAGGTAGTTGACGTCTTGTATTTAGTATAGCACCGCACTTGAGACGTACTAAATCTGACTATGAAACTGGCCCGTACCTCTTATTATTTATGTTGACTGCCAGAGAGAGCTAAAGTTTTTATCTAATCATAACATGTAAGCTCTCTTTAGGTAGTAAATTCCAAGGCCTTTCTTTTAAAAAGACAAATTTTGCATGAAAAAATCGATATTTTTTTAGTTATTTTAAATTTTTATGAAAGGTCCAGCAATTTTGTAATATTGAAGTACACGAGACACCATTTAAATCTACAATTTGATCTGATCGGGTCTTTTGAACTTTTATACGAATGTTAATTCGAGCCCTTCCTCTTACCATATACGTTGGCTGCCAGGGACAGCTAAAGTTTTTATAAGATTGTAACATCAGATCTTTCTTTAGGTAGGTAATTCCAAGGCCTTTCTTTTATTAAGAGAAATTTTGTATGAAAAATCGATATTTTTCGAGGTATTTTGAAATTTTGTGAAATGTTTAACAATTTTGTATTATTGAAGTACATGAGACACCATTTAAGTCAGGTATTATTCAAGAGTTTGGATGAGCTCTTAAACTATACCGTCGACCATGCTCACCTCAGTATCTGATGTTCGTGGGTCCAAACTCAGCCGAGGCCGATGGATTTTTCTTGAGCGACAAAAATTTGTAGCACAACTTATTTCGTAAGGGAAGTAAAGCCGTCGGTGCCATGTCGATTGTGGCTTGTAAAACCACCTTGGATTGTATGTGAAAATACCGGTATCGGCAAAATTAATTGGCGGATAACCTTTGCGGGTAGTAAGACGCGGTGCTAATTAATAGATAAACTATTTAAAATATTAATTTCAGGTAGGGGTACTTTAAGTGTAAAAAATAGTCCCTTTTATTTTAATGTATTTGTATCTATTTTTTTAGCACCACCTCTTACTATCTGTTCGGCTTATACTCTTGTGTACTAATTTTTCTGATTGTTTGAGGAATGGATTATGAAGGTTACATTTATAAGAAGTGTACCCACATCTGTGTGGAGGTAGAGTGGAAACCCTTTTTTGAGAAAAACCACCCTCAGTACACCCGACCGAGATTTGAACCTCTATCTCCTGGTTTAGTATACTGCAAGGCCATGCTGCCATCGAAGTGGGTCCATTTTTATTCTAACTGTGAATTTTAATATTTCATAGCTCGACTGTTTCAAAACATGCAATTTACATTAATAATTGATATAAGCACACATAATTAGTGTTTGTTCTTCTTCTTCAATCAATTAAAAAAAAAGAACATCATTAAAATAATTATGAGATGTCAGAAATTTACAAATTTATGAAACATTGTTATTTTGTAATTATATAATGATGTAGTCGAATGTCAAACTAGAGGTTACATTAATTTGCTATTGATTATCAATTAAAACAGCTAAACTAATATTTGGGTTTCTAATAATCCAGTTATTTTTATAATTCGAACGAACTTGCAAGGAATAACTTTTGTCACTTGGATATTTCTTTATATTTTATCATGTGTGTAAAGAAAAATTCTATTTTTTATCCAATAAAATAATGTATTTAATAACTTAAAAACATTCAATTTTTGAAAATGATTGTGGAATAGTTTACAAAAATAGAAGTTACATGAGATTTACTATAGGTCAGCAGAAAATATAAGACCAAGATGAAAATTTAATAGTGTACCACATTAGTTGGTTGAAATTTTAATTCAATTTGAAAAAAAATTCAAGGGTTTGAAAATGTCATTCCACCATATATTATACATGGTTTTATTTTTTCTCTTTCAAACATTAACAGTTGAAGAAAATTTTGATTTTAAATCAAAAAATTGTATAAAAAGATATGTGGACTCAATTGGCATCAATGACGAATTTTTTGTAGAGACCAAACTAGTTTTAGACAATTATCTTTCGAAAAAATCTGCCGAGTTAATTATTGTTTGTAGTGACAATTCAAATATTTGCGATTACATTATTCATAAAATTGATGCTATGTTAAATTATTCTACTACAGTTTTTGACTTTTTCCCTTGTTCCGAAAACATATCAAAGAAGATTATGACTAATACATTACGTTCACAAATACCGATTAGAAAATGGGATGTAGTCATTTGGACCACAGATAGAAACAAAGACCGAAAATTGTTCCTCGAATGTATTGCCTGTTTGAGGGAATTATTCACAGCGAAATCGTTTTTTATAATAAACAACACACCGTCAAATTTCGAGGAACAAAATGCTTATGAACTAATTCAAGAACAGGCTTGGAAAAAATACTACGCCTCAAATATAAATATATTATTTCGATGTGGAGTCGAATATAAACATAGCAGAAATAAAAGTAGGCTCTGCGTCAACAGTCATAAATCATGTTTGTCCATTTATGATCCTTTTTTCAAAAAAGAAACCATTATACAAATAAACGATGAATTTTTACAGGGTAAATATTTGAACGTGTTCCCTGAAGAACATTTGGACTTGAACGGGCACCCCATATGGGTGTCAATTTTTGAATACATCCCAACGGCGGTTGAATCCAGAACAACCGGTGGACAGGTTTATTACTCTGGTTACGATGGATATTTTGTCGACACCCTGATTGCACGTATGAACGCCACACCGGAATACTGTCATCCACGAGACAGCGCCTCTTTGTTTGGGGTAGTCGACGAGCAGGGCAAGCTGACAGGGTCAGCTGGAGACGTAGCTTACAAAAGAGCTGATATTTCTGGAGTGACAGATTATCTGGACGATCAACTCGCCAGGTACGTCAGCTTCCTCTACCCTCAGTTTGAAGACTGCGTCACGTTCCTCGTGCCAAAAGCCAATCTAGTGCCTTTGTACCTCAATATATTCCTCCCTTTTTCAGCGGCAACATGGACCGTGTACTTTTGTACCCTGGTTTGTTTCGTCATATTGTGGAAGATAATTCTGAAGAACGTCGAGCTACAAACCTCGACACGTTTTACGAACAGCGCATGTTTGGATATCTTGGTCATGGTTCTAATTGGCGAGATGACGTACAGACCAACACGGCTCGTACCGAGATATTTTGTCTTGATATGCATTTTATTCGGCATCATCATGTGCAGCGCTTTCAAGAGCTCTTTGACCAGTTATCTCGCGGTGCCGAAATATTACCCCGACATCAACACCTTGGAGCAACTAAAGAGTTCACATATTACCATCCGCATCGACCCGGCCGATAAAAGATGGCTGATCTCGGATACCGAGGACGAGACGTCCGTGGGATGGTCGAACCATTTCGTTCTGGAGGACGACGTCGGAGACCAACGGTTCAACATGGTGGCGTTCGACCGTAACGTCGGTGTCTTGGTCGACGGCCTGACAGGGTTCTACACCACCAGGAGGCGCGACTACATGCGGGAGGGCAGGCCCCTAATACACGGGGTGAAGGAGTGCGTGGCCAACGCCAAGCTTGTGTTCCGCATCCGTGCAGATTCCCCGTACCTGGACAGACTGGATGCATTGAACGGGAGGATCGCCAGCGCTGGGTTGTTCCGGAAATGGTACGGCCATACCATGTTTGAGGCGGAGCTCGAGGCTGGGATGAGTCTACCCTCACTTGGTCTTCAGCCTCTGAAGTTGAAACACGTGCAGACAGCATTCTACATACTTTTACTGGGGCTCTTCTTGTCCGTGTCGCTGTTTGTTGCAGAAATAGTTGTTCACCATTGAAGTACTATCAACTCTTCTATAGGGTCGGTGACCTGGTGGTTTAGGGGTAAGGTGTCGGACTTCTGTGCTGAGGGTCTGGGGTTCAATCTTCGGTCCCGACACAGATTTATCTGATTGCCAAACCCTTCCTTCACCTCTGACAAGACGTGTATTAATCACAACTTGTGAATGTGTGGAATGCCAGGCCTCCACCGTGGTTCGGATCCCACGTTAAACTGTAGGTCCTCCATTTCATCTCACAATCACGCTACCATTACACATTAGCGTAAGTGCGTATAACCTGAACAGGTAGTTAACAATAATAATAATTCTACAGGGAGCTACTGAGTATCTGCGCATTAGTTATCCGTTTTGCATATTAGCTGTGTGTCCATCCAGTGGCGCACTCAGGCAGTGGTAAATGGGGCAGTTGTCTCCCCTGTCCCTTGCCACTACCCAAATAATTTTTTTAGTAAAAACTTGAAATATTTCAAGTTGAACTATAAAATTGAGCACTGAAGATGTATTGAATGAAATTTAATCTTCTACATTTTTTAGTCTAGGTGCATCCAATTTTTCTGTTAGTGGCGATAGAGTTTTCGGACTCCCTTTTGGATTGGAGGGCACTTTTTTTTTTTTAAACTTTATTTTGCTAACCAACCCTTTTAACCTCCCCTCTCCAATGAAATTTAATTCTGGCTACAACTTTGATTGTTTGCACCCCACCCCCCAACTGTGTCCATCTGAGTTTTTTTTAAAGTTCGATTTTTTTTTTCTGTAAAAATAAAGGTTTAGCTTGACTTTAGGTTCTGACAAACATTATTTTTTTAAATAAATTCGTTTGTTAAGTAAGTGTTAATTAAAGACACGATGGGAGATTGAATTTACTAGTAAGATGGACTATCTGTGTTTTTAAATATTCGTAGCTGACTTTAGCACAAGAGATTGGGTCTCTATTGCGTTTTTGATTCAGCCTTCTCGTCAGGATTGTTTTAATTTTTCCAAACTCCACGCTAACCCTCCCTTCCCATAAACGTGGGTACATTTCTTCTTAATTTTCTCTTTTCTTCATTCTTATTCTCGTTAGCGTAAATATGCGAAAGTTATTGTGGGTGTCAAAAGTCGAGGTAAGAAATATTAGATCGTTGACTTTTGACATTTCAATTTCAAAGATTCTTTCACACCCCCCCTCCCCCCTTTCCATTAAAAATAAAAATGTGTGTGATTGTTTGTTTAGAAAAATAAATGGTACGGTGCATCGCACAGACTTTCTCTCGCTTTTATCCTAAAAGAGACATTTACTAAGAACTCGTAAGAATTGTGAAACAGAATAGTAGGTCTTTACATTGTTGTACAAACACTACACCAGAGATTATTTATGAAATAATATACACTGTTACTTACTCACTCTATGGCATTAGGAACTAGGAACAATGTTACAGGAAAAGTGAAAAAGAGCATAAGAATCAAATTCATTTTCAAAAACCTGAATTAAAAAGTATATATATTTGATTTTAGCTCAGAAACTATTGGTTTGATAAAAATATGTTTAGATAAAAGATTTGTATTATTAATAGTACTACAACTTTACAATGATAAGATATTTCGTATCTCAAATAGTTCCGGAGAAATGATAAAAATTGGAAAATTTCCCCTCATGTAAAGTACCCTCAAAGTCATTTTCACGAGGAAATAAGATTTGCCATCTTGTTTATAATGATAAACCGTGTCTAGATACATAATTTAATCAAAATTGTTTGAGTGAAATTTGAGAAAATTATTTTTTTTCTCTTTCTGTCCTTCTGTAAACTACCCTTAAATTTAGGGTTGGAAATCTAATTCAAAAAATCCCTCGGGGGTCCTTATAAACACTCCAGATAACAAGTTATAACAGCTAACGTTCGATCAGAGCGATTTCATTAAATATTTCATGCCCCAGTGCATCTTAAATCACTGTCTTTACAGCCATTCTTCACAACTATTTAAAAAACAAATATTGAAACCTGGTTCAGTTAAGTGTTAACTTACTGGTCTGGAGTCTGGTTGTTGAGTTCATCCAATAACTTTAATTGGTTCTAAACCACCAATGAGCAGTAAAAGAGCTCTAAAACAAATTTCACCTGAATAATTGAAAAAAATAAAAATACAATATACTTTTTTTAAGGATTTGTGTCTCGAATCCAAGATTTTTCCGAATCCTTTAATATTGAATATCCATAAACATTCAAGGAATTCAAAGAATCCGAAAGTCCATCCCTAATTTAAGCTATATTTTTTTAAATCATAATTTAGGGGTGTGTGAAGTGCACTTTTTAAATTCAAAGCAAACTAGAAATAAACATATGAAATATTCTCGAAGCTAAATCAGCATTCGAATATTTTTTGTTTGTTATTTTGTGACAAAAAAAAATTATGATTATTTATATATAACTTTGTGCACTAAATTACTTTAAATTGTTTGTAATTTTTCACTTTAATACAATAAATTAAGTTACTAATACAACTTACAAGTCCATTACTTCAGTTTTTTTTTTCCATGCGGATATTAATTTGTAATGTATGCAACAGCTCAGAATGGAAATTATTGATGATAAATTGAGTATTTTAGCTCCCAATATTTTGATTGGCTAGGTTTCATAATTGACAAAGCCGAATTTTTCTTTTCGAAGTAAGGTCGAAGCTGACATCCAAGTCAAAGCTTCACACATCCCTATCATAATTTCTAGGTTTTTTTTAACTAAGATACAAGTTAAAAAATATGAAATAAAAAATACAACCATTTATAAGCCCACAATTTATTTTATTACATTAAAATATTACCTTGCACTATTATCAAAAAAATTGATTGAATTTTTTTTTAATCTGAGCCATTCTACATTATATAAAATTATACCATAAACACTGAAAATTAAAACCGACCAAAAATTTCAGCCTTATTTATCAGTCATTATAAAGTATTAACAGAACTGATGAAGTCTTTTTTTCACACACAAACACACACATGACGTCGATAATAATTAAAATAATATATACCAAAGTTTAATCCATGATTAAAAAAACAAAGAGTTATAAGATAAGCACATACATGACACACAAATTACATGTAAGTTTTTTTTAAATCTATCAATTTGTTATTTGGGATAGACCATTAAGCTAAATCATGGTTTGGACTGCATGTATGAAGGGTAAAGGGCCAGACACAGACTCCGTATCCGTAGGTCAGTGGTCCGTATCGATGCCACAGTATCAGATTGCTATGACCACAGAGTCCTTATCTTTGAGTCTGTTCTCCATAATATGGGTGGACATCGAACATCGATGTTTTTAAAATATTGATGTTGAAGCTTCGATGTTCGATGTTTTAACATTGATGTTTATTAGGCAATGATTTTCAACCATCGATGTTGACGGTTTGATGTTTTCTGACCAATGACATGTTTGCCTTGTATGTCGCTAAAGAACATTGATGGTTGAAAATCATCAAATTGATAACATCAATGAGAAAAATCATTACTTGTAAAAAATCGATTTTAGAGTTCAAATAAAACACGATATCTTAATTTTTAAATACCTTGTTTTATTTGTTTTATAAAAATCGATGTTTTATATATATATATATATATATATATAATTGATGGCATGAGCATCTAACTTTAAACATCATTTTGAAAACATCGATGACCATTGTTCATTACTACCAGTAAGTTAACTGCTAGTGGGTGAAGTAGGACAAACTTTGACAAAGACAAGAAACTGTTTGGAAAGAAAGGTGGTTTCAACCTGAGTGTTTATAAAAACAGTGGATGACAGATCCTCGTTATTATAGTTATTATTAAATGGACAATATCAAGAACTATTTTCAAATTGTTATTTAAAAAAAATTTGATATGAATATTATTTTATGAACATAATTGTCTAAATTTGAATTGAAGTTTTTTGATTTATTGAATATAAATGTACTTCAGATAGAATTACTTAATTTATTTGAAAAAATAAATGAAAAATACCTGTTGTATTGATAAAAAAGTTATCTTAAAAATTAACATTTAAAAAAAATCTATGTTGTTATAAATCATCGATGTTTTGAAGACAATTAACCCCCCCCCCNAACCCCCCCCCCCCACCCCCACATCGATGTCCATCCCTACTCCATAGGAAGTTGATTAACTTTGTAAGGACTAGTTTAAATGGACTACGAATCACAGCTGAGTAAATATGTCCATGCATGTTGGGATCCATCTTAAACACCAAGATAAATTATTTATAATTAGATTTTATTTTGTAATTGGTTATATTCTTGTTAAAGATTAAAACCAATATATAAATAAAGGAAGCACGAAAATAATATTAAAAGTGCTTGTTTTCTTTACATTCAGAATACAAGTACCTACATTTGTTTTTCATTTTCAGGCTAATTTATTTTAAGATTGATAGTTAAAACCGTGCTATAAATATATTTATTGTGATTGTACTATATTTTAAGTACATCCTGGAAGTTTTCTCAATAAAATGGTTTCTTTAGTGTTTTTTTTATTGATCAGCTGACTGAGTGGCGCTCACACCTTGCTGTAAACGATTTTCTTTTGAAGTTTTCGATTGGATGAAGTCTCCGACTATCTCATTGGTTGGAAAAGTCACATGATTAGTGATATGAAATGTGTAATTGTGAATAGAATTTCTTGAGGACCAGGACCACGGACCTATGGATACAGAGTCTGGGTCTTAACCAGCACACTTACCCGAGTGATGCTGGAGTATACATCGTAAACAAAGGGAAAATGGCGCCTAACGGCTATATTAAATCATTGAAAAGATAATTGAAGGGCAAGGCCTAAACACTTACCAGAAAACTGTATACCTCTAAGTTCACAGTTAAAAACACAACGGAACACACATTTATGTAATTTTTGAGGTACATCAGTCCTCTTGTAAGTGTAAACCTTGACCTTCTATCCTCCTTTCAATGTTTAATTTAATTGAGAGTATATAATGGAATTTCAATCTGGCTACAGCCTTAATTCTATTTCCTTCCTTCCTCAAATAAGTTTCTGGGTTCACCACTGAAAGAGAAAATGCTTTAAAATTGATAAAATTTAGTAATCTGTGACAAGTTTGCATTTATTTAACGAGTTTTGCAAGCAATCTTTTTTTTTTACAGTGTTTGCCTATAATTTATTTTAAGGGTTTGTGTTTAAAATTTTACATTTCAACTGCAGTATTTAGAGAATTTTTATTTTACGAACAAAGTAATTCGATCGCAAAAATTAAATTCTCCTTTTCACCCCTTAATCGCCGCTCAGTTAAAATCGATAACGGTTGTTCTGCTATAACACATTTAAAAAAAAAACGTGATATGGATATAACGCAATCAGTGAAATAGGGAGAGTTGGTTTCTGTGATTCCCCGTGCTAATGCCTGTTTCTTCAACACTAGTGCTGTTATCGTAAATAGCCTAAAGAATTGATTTTTTCTTTAGAGTTTATTCTGCTTTAAGTAATCAAGGTATTATTAGTTCGTTCCAATGCTTTTTACTAGAATTGGGTCGAATCCACAATTTTATGAAATTTCGGATCCGAATCTCCAATTTATCTTCGAATTCCAAATCCTGGAAAAAATTATGAACATAAGAGGCAATATATAATATAATAATAGAAAATAGAAATAGTAACTAAATGTTAACATTCTTTCTTACAATCTATTCATTATAAGATTCATACATTGAGTTAAGTGTTAAATTACTGATCTGGGGTCTTGTTATTAAGTTCATACTATAATTATAATTGATTGTGAACCACCAATAAGCAGCATTAAAAGCTAAAAAACAAATTACACTTGAAAAATTGAAAAAAAAATAGAAAAACATTCCTTTTTAAAGGATTTGAGTCTCAAATCTGAAACTTTCTCAAATCCTCGAGTATCCTTAAAGATTTGAGGGTCCCAGCACAATATTTTATTTTATTTCCTAACATTATTTACAAACAGCACAATGTAGGTAATATATAAACAAAAAGGAACTATAAAATATGTCAAAATATGAATGGAAAGTGATTATCCATAGGTCTGGTTAATCTCTATAACTTTTTTTCCCCTCATTTAACTTATGTTTTTCGATAACATGATGTGTTTCTAGAGTGCCACTATTACGTTATAGAAGAACTTCCTGTACCCTATAATGGAGGGGTTGAACGTGACACCTTCAATTCTTAGTTGTATCGAAAGACTATAAAGAATAAAGCTGGATATGAAGATTTTCGATATCTCTATTCTGAGAACTAAAATCCCATTGATTGAACGCTCTGGTGGTATTGGGCGGTGATGCTTTGTTTTTTTCAAGAGGCAGCCATTACCTGTTTGTCCAGTTGCAGCAATGTAAAGTATGAACTGTGTTCTTCTTTTTTCCGCGGGCCGCACATAATCGGGCCACATGCTTGTAAGCTTTTGACATACCAGCACATAGATATTTAGATGGATAGCATATTTGAAGTTGGTGAGCATACCAAAAAAAATTTGATTCTGCGATTGTTAAGGAATTGATAAAAACATGAATAGTGACATTTTTACCTTCTACCACAACTTTTTACACAAACCTCTCGCCGAAGCAATTAAAAAATTAGTTTCCCCTCCTGACAACACACATGTTAGTAAATTACAAGTTCACATTTTTGCTAGTAATAGTTTTATAGAGCGAGTTGAGCGGATTAAAAAAAAACGCATGCATCTAGTAATTATTATCTATTTCACACAGCAACATAATTTTGGGAAAATTTATTTATAGGTATAAAAATATTAAAAGTTATCAAAATACTCTCTTGACAATGATCACTTTCAAAAAGAGATATTTGTGAAATGAAGAACACACAGCAAAGTCTAGATCTACAGCTATTGTCGTGTAACCATGAGTTTAGAATCATTTGTAGTAACAATATATACACAGAACATGTCATTTGATTTTAAGAAAATACCTGCATGTAGAGTGTATAACTTTCTCAATATTGTTCTTAGCCAATCTCACACCACAAATAACACCTAACTTAGGTAGGTAATACAGCTAGAACCAGACGTCTTAAGAGCCCGTCTCACCTCCAGATAACACCTAACTTAGGTAGGTAATACAGCTAGAACCAGACGTCTTAAGAGCCCGTCTCACC
>CABFWO010001245.1:148426-191711 GCA_902155825.1 Timema genevievae
GTCTTAGTACCCATCTTGAGCTATCTACATGTTTGCAATGATGGAGTAAGGGAGGAGAAAATTAAAATCTAGAGAAATGTATCCACATTTGTGTGAACAGAATGTGGAAACCATATCTCATTAATAGATTACAATTTGAAGAGTACTAGTTACACCTGCTTAAGTGGCCGCATGGTCTGAGGCGCTACTCTCACAATATAATAAATTGCTAAAGACAGGGTTCGATCTCGGTCGGGTGTACCGACTGTGGTTTTAGCTAAATGATTTTCCACTCTCCCTCCATCTAAATGTGGGTACACTTCCTCTAAAATTCAACCTTTCCAATCCTTAACGCATTAGTGTAATTAGTACAGAGACATATAGCCTGGACGGGTAGTAAGAAAAAAAGAAACATTGAAATAATACATCTCTAATTTCTTCATAATATTAGTTTTTTTTACTATCAAATAAGTTGGATTAAAGTGGAATGTATATTTTGAAATCAGGTTTTAACTTATTACTTATTTATAACAAAAATATGTAATAAATAGGGGTTAAAATCAGGGTTGTAAAAAATAGGGGTTAAAACCAGGGTTGTAAAGTTGGTATGCCAAGCCTTTGAATCTTCTATTTTATACTGTCCAACTCCTACTCCTTCAGAAATGGTAAATGTGTGTGTAAGCCTCTAAATATATATATATATATATATATAATTGCAATAATAAATTTACTGAAGTAAAATGCTCCATACATACGACTTCATGGGAAGCTTCCCTGACATTGTGAATTTATATTTAAATAAATTTGTCGACCCAAATTATAAACATTGGTCCTAAGGAGTAAAAAAGTATTAAGTTAAAATAATATATCTACCATATATTGTTATAGTACTATTAAGTATATATTTTGAAGCTGGAGTCGGAACTTTTTTTACCGATTCCATCTCAAACCTCGACTCGACCTAAAATTGCTTACGACTCATGATTCTCGACTCCACACCCCTGGTTAAGAATCAATCTGTCATATTTAAACTATAATTTTATTTATAAAAATTTATTCAACTCAAGAGTTTTAAAAATAATTTTTATATTTCTTTGGGACATGGGTTTACATCAAAATTCTCCCCCTCCATCTTTTAAGCTTTGATTTTTTTCACACTAATTTTTAATTTGCTGTAAATAATAATTTATATAATACATTAAGTATAGCATTCATACATTCAGTTAAGTGATAAATTACTGGTCTGGGGTATGGGTGATGAAATTGTCTTATATTACGCTAGGCTAAACCACTAATAAGCCATGTCTTAGCCCTAATTAATTCTGATTAAAAATTAGAAAATTTAGGTAGTCTTGAAAACAATTTTTTTCAACCCCTTGAGTCTTGACTAATCATCTCATAACCACAACATTTAACGAGCAACGTCCTTAAAAATAAACTAGTTTCATATTTTCGTGGAATAGTTTTAAAATTATAAAAGCCTAAAATGTTTAAGATTTTTAATCCATAAACTTTATTGAATCACCCCGGACCCATGCCCCCCTTCTCCGTATTTTAACTAGCACGCCCCTCAGGGGCGTATTTGATACTCTGGGTGGGTAGAAACTTAAAATTTTATTTCAAAACTTAAATCCAAATTTGAGTCCTCAAATCTTAAAAAAAAATGTATGATTTAAGTTAAAATGAAAATATTTTAAAGTGAATTAAAAAAAAGTTGTAAATTTAAAGGTATAAGGCTTGTTACCACCGATAAATGATATTTTGTTTGTCATGTATAATATGCTATAAACAATTAAGAGATCCTCCTTTTTTTAGTAGATTAAAAATATTAATACAATTTTGTCAATTTTTTGTGTGATTTTGTTACTCTCCCAAGTATACAAGTCTATATAAATACAGTAAACTCTCCCCTATCCACGGGTGGATTATCCGCTTTGCGGCTTAATCGTGGCATCGTCAACAGCAGGGGATACATTTTTTTTGAAAAACACCACATTGATGGATAACACAGGGCTACCGACTGTTGTACTCAGTAAATTCCTAGTGAAAAGATAATGACTAGAGAGACTAAAAGTTTATGCAAGGAGGACTGCACCTGATACCGGGACTGATTATCTGGAACAGGAAAATGACACCCTCCTATATGACAAGCTGATGTTACAGAAAATACATCGCGGGAAGAGGAAAAAGGAATCAACTGCGATGAAGCAGAAGACTAATACAGACTTTCTAAATGATGTGTCCATTTTGAGTAAACTATACATTGATATAAAGTGGGCTTTTTATGATCTTAGTGTGTGAAATATAATAATGTGTTTATAAACGCAATCACAATAGGCGAGTACTAGTTTGAATTGAATGTGCTACAATCTCTTGTTTTACTAAATAGAGGGGTTATCCGCAGATTTGTGTTAACCACGGAACTCGGCTCCTCTTACCGCAGATAATCGGGAGTTAACTGTATTTTGATCAATTTCTTAAGGCTGTTATTTGAATCAAAGTTTTCATAATTGTATCTGAGGTCTTCTTTTGATATTTTTAAGAATCTCGAATCTCTTGAGTACCATAAGATTCAAACGCTCCATTTCTAGTTGATAACACCTTTTACCTCCATTTAGGCATGGACAGAAGAATATTTATTGTAAGATAATAAACCATTTGGCAAATAAAGTGTGATTTCTCAATGCATACAAGTCTTAGCGTTCCGTAAGTGCCCTCGTCCCCGGCAGGGCTACCAATATAAATGTTGTTCGCAACACGAGACAGCTCAAATCCACCAAAAGGACGGGATGACCACAAAAAAATAAAACATGAATAAAAATAATTCATTATCAAGGCTTCAGCAAATTTATTTGTAATTTTTTTGTACATGAATTATATTTGTTTTTTTACATTTTTTTTTCACATTTGTTGGAGGGGAGGGGGGGAGATTACAAGTGTAACTGACAAAAAAAAAGTTTTCCAGAAAAAAAGGTTACACAAAAAACATGAATATATATTCTATCAAAAGATACACTCAACCAAAACTAAACAGACATCACCAATGAATAAGTAATCAGTCCACAACAGAGCGGCGCTCTTTCAAAAACAAAAGCAATATATCAGAGTAAAGGCTGACTTTTTTAGGTGGAAAGGTAGGCGAGGGACATGAGAAAAAGGCAGTGTTTTTTTAGAAAAATTAATAAAATATTGCTCCAGTAAAGAAAAAATAGCAGCATTAGATTATAAACTATTCTAAACGAAGAATGTCATTACATTCTAGGGGTAATATGCAAGAACTTGACTAAGTGGATGTTTTGTTGACACACGTAGGTTTTCTTGCGTCATCATTGGTTAAAAAGGTGGAGCGATAGTCTGCTCAGGACCACACTATCGGTCCACTAAGCATTCAATAATGTTCTTGCATACCGCCCTATGACGTCCTTGACTAAAGCAACGTGATATCTATTTTGGGAAAAATAAAGTTTGTTATAAAAACTGCAAAAAATAATGACCTTAAATTGTGACCCCCTTCCATACCACCCTTAAGGTACAACAATATTTGTCGGCCAACTTAAAATGTATATTTTTCTGATTAAAATTATCTTATGAAACGAGTTTAATGTCTCCATGAACACAGCGCATCTGATAAAGCAATGAGTGTTATTTAAAAAATATACTTTTAAATAGTAATGTTGGTATTAAGATATTAAAAAAGAAGAAGAATGAAAGGTATCATTAAACAGTAAAAGTGGTTTTAATATAGTACTTATCATGGAAAAATCCAGGAAAGTTGACAGCCATGCCTTTAATCTGCTGCAAAAATTAAATCGTGATAAAATACAAGTTGTATTTGCCCATTTAATTTCCTCCACAAAACTTTTGTTTTTAATCCTTTATGGCTTTTGGGAATCTACAGGTATTAGAAAAAAAACCAACAATGACACATGACTAAATCACTAGTCTATAGACCAACAAGACTTACAAATATCACATAATGAACTACTAATTCGTAGACTCTAAATTAACTACAACTATTTTTTCCTTCCCAAAAAGGTGGTAGAAACTGCTAAGTAGGTATGAATACAAAAATGTAAAAATGATCTCAATCTAGGAATAAACACTTTACAAATTAAACTACACACACATTTAAATAAATTAAGATTCTTTTTAAACTTTTTTTTTGCGCTCATAGTATAAAAAACAAATGAATACAACACATAAATATTTATCGAAAATCCAAATGATTGAGACAGCAAAAGTAATAATTATATACATTTGGGTGCAGAGGAAAAAAAAAGTCACATTGATTATTTGTGTAAATAAAGAGAGAAAAAAAAAGGCACCAGTTTTTTGAACCCTGGACTTTCAGCTATAGGTACAGTCGGTAGAGCGGTCAGCACCTAAAGCTGTAAGGCCAGGTTTCAAACCTCTATTTGGGTGCTAGGGATGTAAGAAGTCCACTTTTCCCATTCGAAGCGAACTCGAATCAAATATATGAAATATTCTCGAAGCCGAATTGAATATTTTCTTTTAGTAGCCTAGTTTTATGCTCGAAAAAATATTACATTGTGGCCATTTATATTATATTTTGTGTTGATCTGATAACTCAAGTAATTATCATAATATTTAATTCAATAATTACTTCAGATATTTTCCATATGAATATGAATTTGTTATGTATAAAACAGCTCAGAATGGATAAATGTGAACATATATGGAGTGTTTTAGCCGTCAAAATTTTTATTGACAAAGCTTCGAAGCCAGAATTTGTTTTGAAGCGAAGTAGAAGTGTTGAAGCTTCGCATACCCCTAGTGGGTGCAATTTTTCTCTATATCTAAACAAATACCTCAACCGAATGTCATCGGAAAATACTTGTTTAGGTAGCATTGAAGTTCATATAATTTTTAAAAAAAGACACTAATAGGCACAGTTAAAATTTATTGCTGGCGATTGTCCCTGGCAGTGTTTGGTGGGTCGCAAGCTGGCAGTATTTTACCGGACAAAAGGTCAGCCAATGAATTGCTATAGTCTAAAAGGATCCCCCACTAATTTCTCATTATTAATGTTTCAGATGTGATACATGCAGGGTTGCAAACTATATAGTCTCTAGCGATAGTACATGGACCTGAAATAGTGTATTTTGACTAGGCAGGATACTAGTTTTGTATTATCTAGGATTAAATGTAAAAACAACCAAAAGTAGGGTTTTCATACAAAAGTAACTATTTCCTATGCATTCCTATACATTATATTGATAAACCCACTTATTTTCATAAAAAATTATTAAGTAATGAAAAATGTGTTTAATTTATAGCAAGGCCACAGGATATTACGTTTAGAAAATATCCTAAAATTGGATTGTACAGGTGGTGAAAATACATCAAAAGTAGTATCCAGGTCGTACAGTTGGCAACACTGGATATACGCAATCTCTTAGGGATGTGCTGAGCAAGCGCACTTATTCAAAGTGGCGAAAAATACCAGATATGAAGTTCCCGACTCTTTTCACCAGCCCGAAAAATCTTAATTTCCCAGACTAAACGCCAAATAGAGATGTATAAAGAATATTAAATAATTTTTTTTAGCGCCACATCTTACTACCTATTCGGGTTAAACGAAGTGTACCCAGATTTGCTTGGAGGAGGAGTAGATGGCAGTCTAGTCTACTGCGAGAGTAGCGCGTTAGACCATGTTATCACCTAAGCGGGTTTTAAAGAAACTTAAAATAATTAGTTTGTTATGAATAATTATTTTCAAAAATGAATATTGTTAGGTCAGAAACAAAGTATCGTGGAAATTATTATTTAACATTTCATTCCTTGGTTGTAGGTTAATAATTTTAAAGGACTTTTCAGAAAGTGGACTTGTTGTATCGCTAGGAATCGAACCAGGAAACCTGACCACTAGAGCAAGAGTCCAGACAAGAGTTAATCAAGATGATGTACCAATTCATGACTTGTTTTCGGTTTGAATAAAGACCATGGGAAGGTTAAGAATTTCCAACCCTTATTTGAATATTGTAAATATTTGTATTGAATTTGAAGATCTGGATCTGAGGGCGGCCGCCTTGGTTAGCGAGAAAGTAACAATCGCTGTTCAGGCCACACGGCTTAATGACTTTGCCTACCTGTGACGTCATGGCAGGTCAAGATAGGATTTCCCATGTTTGTGAATTCACGTTTTGCTTGGCGAGTTTTAAAGATAAAACGTTGAAACAAGAATGATAAATTCTTAAATAATTATAAAAATAGTCCTACAGTGTCACAAAATTATTATTTTTATCTTTAAGTAGTTTTTATGTAGACATATTATTTTATAAATCGTCACCAAATAGTCCTCGATAGCAAATAGGGGGGAAAAAAAGGTGAGACTAAAAATCAAGTCAATCTTTTCAAGGCACAAATATTAAAGTGTGTGTGTAAACCCATCAGAGGAAGATGGAAAGGGTTACAGTGGCAGATTTAAAATTTTTGCGCACCTAGGCACTATTATAATATGCCCCACTCCCCCCCTTTTTTTTGTCAAGGGCATTAGGAAGTTTCGGTGGAAATAGGTGTTGGGGGCGGGGGAGGCGGAAGTTAGGATTCAAGAAAATATTTCTACGAAAGATAATCAGCCATCTACAGTACATGCCCTACAGTAGCTTGAGTTAACATTATGAAGAAGGGGAGACTGACTTCGGCTACGAAGCGATTGCAAAACACAGTTATTTAAAAATAAATATTGGCCGTTCTGACTTTAACTTGAACTATTCCGATAATGTTAGTCAATAATTTTTAAACGTAATTATTAAAAAACAAAATATTATAATAAAAAAATAACAATGTTATCCAAAATGTGCCGCCCCTAGGCCCGTGTCTAGTGGGCCTAGTGTGTAAATCCGCTTCTGAAGGGTTATAAGCACATAGACAAGAGCCCTCTAAGGGTGAGCTTCTCATTTCTTACCATTTTTCATGGTGAATGCAAGTTTTTAATGTAGTGCATTAAGATGGGCTGCTAGTGAGCGTGAGTTTAGGGCAGTATTTTCGAAGTTTTTATAGCATAAACATTTATTTGGCCAAAATAAATTAAATATTTCTTCTATAGAAACATAGAGTTTAGTTTTCCGCACATGCTAACCTCAACAGTTCTTGAATATCTGTCAAGGGTGTCCTGGAATTTAATGACAACTTTTTCTCTTCATTTAAAAAGTTTGTCACCAAATGCCGCTATGCTCGTGAGAGATATTCAACAACTGTTGAGATTAGCATGTGCAGAAAACTAAACTCTATGTTTCTATAAAAGAAATATTTGATTTATTTTTGCCAAAAAATGTTTATGCTATAAAAACTGCAAAATTAGTGCTCACTAGCACCCCATCTTAGTAGCATATTTTCTAAAGCAATTCTAACGGCTACTTAAGATAGACATAAGTTATTTTCCTGATATCTAAAGTTTTCTGTATTTTTTTAAATCGGCGCGTCTTACTACCCATACAGGCACGTGTGTACTAATTAAGGATTTGGAAGGTTATATTTAGAGTAAGTGTACTCACATTTGCATAAAGGCAGTGTAAAACCATTTTGGGGAAAACCACCCTTGGTACATCCAGCCGAGATTCAAACCTTGATCGCCACGTCATTGGCAGTCTAGTCTACTGACAGAGTAGCACGTTAGACCACGTGGCCATGTGGTATGTAAATGTGTTACTAACAAATCATGTGCAACAGTTTCATGTTAGAGTAAAATATAGAGTAAATGCATTTTGTAAACATAGAGAAACCTGCTTCAGTGACCAAATGGTCTAAGGTGTCACCCTCGCAATAGACTAGGACAGTGGTATTCAGCCGGTTTTGTTCTTGTAACCCCAGATATAACTCCTCTTCAAATTTGTGCTTCCAAAGTTGTTGGTCTATAAGACAAGTTATACATATTCTAAGATCTACATCTAAAATTAATAAATGACACTTCCAGATCGCATCTTTTTATGTCTGTCTCGCTTGTGGCCAACCTCAACATAAATCTAGCCTTGAATATTCAGTGTTTATCACTAAATATATATGTATATATTTTACATACCCTCTAGGATGTTGTGTACCCCAGGTTGAATAACAATAGATTAACCTGCCTCGGTGGCGTCGTGCTAGTTTTGTGTTGAGCTAGACTGCCGAGGACGAGGTTCGAATCTCACTCATGTGAAATGGAGGTGGTTTTCCACTCTCCCTCCGCACAAATGCAGGTTCACTTCGTCTATATTCAACCTTCCCAATTCCTAACCCATTGGCGTGGTTAAGCATATAACCCAAACTGGTAGCAAGACGCAGTGCTAAATAAAAAAAACTGATTAGACTGCCGATGACAGGGAGATTGGGGTTCGAATTTCAGTCAGGTCTACTGAGATTGGTTTTTACAAAATGGTTTTCCGCTTTGGCTCTGCACAAATGCGGGTAAATTTCCTCTAAAATCGACCTTCATCATACTTAACCCATTAATTAGTACTCGAGAGGGTAGTAACACACAATGCTAAAAAAAAAAAGTTGTTGATTAAAAATTATAATTTGTCTTTTATGTAAACCATATTAATGTAATTGTACATAAACTTAGATGTTTACTAAAACGTTAATCAACAAAGAGCCGAGAAAAGACTATCTAGAAAATAGAACCGTGTAACTGGATAACCTAACCTTACCATCTCTAGTGTTGACTATACCTTAACGATTTCACAAGTAGATAGCTGAAGAAATGACCATTGCAAACCCGTGTTTCACTCAGCTAAAGCTGGGTGTTCGTGGAATCGATATAAAAAGTTATGTTCGCGCGGTAATTTCAAAAATGTTAGTACTTTGACCAATTAAAAAAAAAAAAAGCTTTGATAAGTATTGTAAAATACAAAACAACAACAAGAAAATGTGCACAAGTGTTGCACCACTTTATGACCTGGTTACTTATGTAATGGGGAGAAGGAAGTAAAGTTGTTGAATGTTATCTACACTGTTAGCGTGCTACCTTCAACTAAAGTAACGGCCCATTAAGTAATGACATAGGTAGTGTAGCATGTGCCGAGTAATCTTAACCTGCAGTATCTAAAGCAAAGTGTTGTTTCCGTAAACAAAATGATGACTTGTTATCTAGACCAGTGTCAATTAGATTTGATTATAGCTTATTCTAGGAAATGCTGTTTAGAGCAGCCGTGGGCAAACTACAGCCCGCAGGCTGCGACTTTATTTTATGCGGCCTGCACACAAATCTGAAACTTTCGTGATTATATTCACAAAAATTACAGATTATATACATAACCAGTGCATGTTTTTAAACATTTTAACACATGAGCAATCTCGTTTATAATGTTACATGTGTACAAGTATAAGCCCATGTTTACTGTAATTATTGTTGTTATATGACTCATAAATGTATTTTAGTGTAAAAATAAAGTTCATTATTTGGTAAATTTAGATTTTTGTCACATGCAGCCCGCTAGAGAACTTATAGATGTCCATGTGGTCCTCGGGGTGAAAGGTTTGCCCATCCCTGGTTTAGAGCCGAATTCTTACTTCACATCAAACGGAAACCTGGACATTGTATGCAACCGAGACAAGATAGGTGTCGGCCATGAGAAACACGATTAAGAATCAAACTGTCTGGACAAGAGTCGATTTACAGCGAGTAAATAAGATAGTAGAGGAAGCAAGACTGAGATGGTATGGTCATGTAATGAGGATGGTGGAGTACATGAGATAGTAGAGGAAGCAAGACTGAGATGGTATGGACATGTAATGAGGATGTTGGAGTACATGAGATAGTAGAGGAAGCAAGACTGAGATGGTATGGACATACAATGAGGATGGAAAAGTAAAGGATTCCAAAGAGAATGAAGTCGGATCTAGGAGTGAAAAGACCGCAAGGGAGAGCAAGAGAATGGAGGAGCAGAAAAAAAGCAAGTGTGTGAGTGAGAGGAGGAGAAGAACGGACGTAAATAAAGTGAGACTAAGAGTGGGATGATATCTATGAATACGGAGCCATTTTATTAAACTTACCTGGCCATGGGCTGAAGCTGATTATGATAACTTATGTTGGGAGGGATTTAAAAATTGATGTTTCAGTTCAATAAGGTACTATAATGCCACCTATCAATGAACCAGTCTACTTTTAGCCAGTTTGAATACTTCATATTGAAGCTGATAGTTGAAGCCACCAGTTAAACGCTGTATTATAACCATGAATAAAGTGCAAAAACAAATGAATAACCAAAATATTTGTCGGGTAAAAGTATATGAATTGAAAAAATGGCTGCCAGGCCTACACAAAAAGCTGCGCTTCACGCGCAACAGGGAATGTGTGAGTTATTAATTAAGATTTGTAAACCAGCTTAATTATCAATTTATTTATTTTTCACTTAAAAGTTCAACTGTATTAACTTAGGATATTTGATTTGTGAAGTCCTTGACTTGAAATATTTTATTTTTTAAATAAAGTTTGCTTACTCAACTAAATAATGTTTTTTTTTACATTTGAAAATAAGAAAAATGTATATATCTACATATTAAGGGAACCCTACCTAATATAACTTTTTCAAATAAAGGAGCATTTATAAAAAAACTAGATAGAAAAACAATTAATCTCAGACAAATGTAACAACTTTAGTATGAAAAACGCGTTACATTCAACTAATGGAAATAGTTTGTGTAATTATCCATACAACTTTAAGAAAAAAAGATTTACATATTTTTTTAAATGTTGACTTATATAGTAAAAATAATGATAAAAAATATGTGTTTTTTAAACTTGGAAAGTTTACTTGTTAATCATTTGTAAGAATTTTTTTCACTTGTGTTTTTAAGTTTATATAAACAAAACATTAACTCATAAAAAAAAGTTACAAAATTTGTTTATCAAGAGATTCCTTTATAAAAAAAAATTGTAAGGCTTTAACATAAATTATTTATCACTAAATTTAAAATGTGACACAGTTTGAAATTTGTGTCTTAAAATTATTAACATAACTTTCAAAAAAATGAAGTGTCTACTTTAGCAAGATTGTAAGTGCATTTAGAAGGCTTATAGAAACTTTTACATTTGAAGAAAAATTATTTTATAAAAAAAAGTTGCATATTTACTGCCTAAAAAATCTGTCTTGTATCGTTGACAAATAAAGTTGATTTCAATTATTTGACAAAGTGAAAAAAAAATTGCAAAGAAAGTGAAAATACAAACTGATCATATCAGGACTGAGGAGTTTGTGCACAAAGACTTCAATTTTGATTCCGCTATTTTTCTATTATACATCTATTTCATTAATGTCTTAAAGTATATTAATTTGTGATACAAGATTTACTGCAGTAAAATGCTCCAATAAAGACGACTTCATGGGAAGTTTCTTTGACAGTGTATAAGTATATTTAAATAAATTTGCCAATCCAAATTACAAATATTGGTCCTAAGGAAATAAAAAAATGTATAAAATTAAAATTATATAATACTATAACAATATATGATACACATTAAGTTTTATTTAGAAGTGAGAGGTGGAATCGGTATTTTTACCTACTTCGACTTCACCCAACATTGCTTCCGACTCAAGACTCCAAAGCCCTAATTTCTAATAAATTTTCAACTACCAGATAGCAGCACAAATGACAATACCTAACGATTTTTAAAAAAACCAATATTTATATCGCAAAATATCACCCACCTTCACATTTTTCTTCCGATCATAAAAATGCACTTAAGAACCCATCTCAAAGTATGGGAAATTAGATACAAGAGTATACTATATTTAGAAATATCTTCAAAGAATGGTTTACAGTATTCATGACTTGACAACAGTGGGATTGAAATAAGTTTAAGTTTTTTTTTATTTCAAAATAATTTTTCTATTGTGTTGTAATTTTTTTAAATACGTTAAAACAGATTAATGGGTTCAATCCAACTGTTTTTAAAAGTATAGCAAAGAAAGCCGCGCCACAATGCGGCATCTGGTTCGAATTGCTTTACCTACCTAAGTTAGGTGTTTTCTGGGGGGTGAGACAGGCTCTTAAGACGTCTGGGTCTAGCTGTATTACCTACCTAAGTTAGATGTTAGCTGGGGGGTGAGACGGGCTCTTAAGACGTCTGGTTCTAGCTGTATTACCTACCTATGTTAGGTGTTATCTGGGGGGTGAGACGAGCTCTTAAGACGTCTGGTTCTAACTGTATTACCTACCTAAGTTAGGTGTTTTCTGGGGGGTGAGACGGGCTCTTAAGACGTCTGGTTCTAGCTGTATTACCTACCTAAGTTAGATGTTATCTGGGGAGTGAGACGGGCTCTTAAGACGTCTGGTTCTAGCTGTATTACCTACCTAAGTTAGGTGTTATCTGGGGGGTGAGACGGGCTCTTAATTTCCTTATTACAAATAAAAATGTTAGCAACATCTATAAAGGTTCAAATAATACTAAAGCATAACTAGCAAATATTTCAACTTTATTTTACAACATTGCTCCAGCAGACACTTATAATGATGCTCTACCATCTTGATAAAAAATAAACAACAAAAAAAAGTGACAAATGATAAAGTAAATTAGAAGATCAGATCATAATTATAGTTTCATGAATTACATCTACATATCATCCCTTAAAATGCTACATTTACCGACTTTAAAACATCAACAATAAGGAAAGCTCTGTGGCACTGTTTATACCCAAACATGCCTACACACAAAAATACAAGTTCTGGCATAGTAAAAAAAAAAACATCAAAAAAACTTCAGTCCTGAAAACAATACCTTACATTTTTAAGAGAAAAAAAAACAACTAAACAAATAAGGAACACTATATGACTAGCCATCCCTTCCCACAAGTACTGGACAAACACACGTGTTTAGTAACCATATCTGACGCTCGGCCAATGTAACCTTCTTCTTAAGGCCGGTACACACACAGCTAACTCTTTAGAAAAATAGCGGACTATATATTTAAATGTGCTAGTTCACACAGAAAGCTAAGCTAAGCTATGCATCGCTATGTTTTTTTCCCCCGATTGCTGGCCGGGCAATTTTTCCATCTCCTATCTTGAGCCATCTTACATTGTGCATGCACAAAACGCCAACTTGGGCTCCGTGTTGAACAGATGCAGTGCTGGTTTGGTGAAAATAATTAAACAAGTGTTGAAAGTTTTGTTTTCAGTTTGTTTCACATGTATTTAAGTAATATTCTATTTAATAAATGTTTTTATATTAAAATGGAAGCATTAATTGAACAAGTCAAAACCTCCACCTCCTAAATTTTCTTCATCTTCCAAAACAACTGCTAACAGCAGCATCTTTTCTTCCTCAGTAATATCATTTGAACTTAAACAAGAAATTTTGGAGAACGCCATCTTAACTAAACTTCACTGGAGCAGACCAGAAAAAAACAACACTAAATTCTGGAGGGAAAAAAGGGACCATTGCTTAGCTTGCCTTAGCAATGTGAGTGAAACCAAATTGACAAAATCTTAGCATAGCTTATATTAGCATTATGTGTGTATCGGCCTTTACTGATATTTAGCTACCAGATGAATTGTGATAAGAAAAAAATGGAAAAAAATTAATGTAAACACGATAGCTCGAGCCCCCAAAAAAAACTCCCAGATATGGAAACATGTAAAAAAAAAAATACTTCTCTACACTTAAACATTCCACCTTGGTTCGGACATTTTTCAAAAAACAAACAAACTGGTCCCAAAACTGAAAATGTGTTTTCATTATTAATACTAAAATAATATTTTTATTTGTTTTGTTTTTGCAGCCAAAGTTACTTAACCCTTTTGGTGTCGCCTGTACCAGATATGTGTGAGAAAAAATGCCACAACTATTTCATCATTTTTGTAAGATTGTACAAGAAAAATAACCAAAGATGTTATTTATGATGTGAAGTGATTCTTAAGATTGTTTTTTTCGTTTTTATCTGCACATAGTGAATCTATAATAGAGGAGAATGTTCTTGTTATAGTGACATAATACACTCTTACCCTATCTATTGGGTAATGACAGAACTATAGAAAATCTGGAAAACCGATCTGACTGGCTCCTTACACTTTTGACTGTAGTAGGTGGAGTTGATCAGATCGGCTGGTGACACTTAAAGGGTTAAGACCGCTAATACTCCTGTACAATTAAGTACAACTTAGAACACAACTTAAAAAAGTAGCGGCGCTACATTATATAGTGTGTCCGATCGTCAAGCACTGAACGGAAGTCTTTCCTGATCCTCCACAACATTAGTTCAATGCAGGCTCGAGCGTCTTCGAAACTATCATGGCCCGAGGAATCTTGCTGGATGTCCCTCTTCAGCAGACAACCGACCAACGATTTGAGCGAGCGTCTGTAAGGCAGTCCCCAGTAGTGCGGGAACACCACAGACGTGTCTATCACAGTGCCGTGGATGATTTGCAAGGCTCGGAGATCGTTCTCGAGTCCGTGACCGATGAGTATTGTGTCTGCGTTGATGAAGCCCATGAGATCGTTCTGTACATCTTTGAGGGTTTTCGTTGCCCTCTTGCTGAGATCTCGCGCGGTTATACCCGAGAAGCGAGTGTTGTAGTCTATGATGAAGTTCTCCGGCCTCACTAAGCAATCGTAAACGAGCCGGCCGTCGGCGGCCACCACCGTCACTTTGGTCAGTTCAAGACCGCGCGTCGTGAAACACATCTCACAATCTAAGGCGTACACGCCAAAGTTACCATCTGAAGGTGGGACTCTACGCAGCCGGGTGCGGACGTAACCATCGAAAGGTCCGTTCACGCCCGGCCCCACGCCGTTCCAAACGTGGAGCTTACCCGTGGTGCAACCCTTTGAACTCTGCTTACCTTTACAGCACCCATATTCCGTCCGGGTGGTCAGGGCGCTGTTCTTTTCTGAACTGGGGCAGACATTCTTCTGAAGTTTCCCCCAATGGTACAGACAATGCTCTTGTGTCAGATACTCTCCATCTGTCGTCACAAAGAAACCTCGACCGCACCTCACACACCTCTTCTCGTCACTTCCATACCAATGTTCTTCGTCTGACTTGGTGGACGACACGCACCTCACTTCACTGACGGCTTTCCTGGGTTTGCCCTTCTCTTCCGACCCCTCGCTGGAGTCTTCCTCAACGCCAATCTCATTTGATCGGGCGTCGCAAGAGTCTGACTCTGTAAAGAGTTCCTGAGAGGACGAATTGCTGCAACTTTCTTCGCCGCTTTTTGTGTTGTCGCTGCTGTCGTCAAATTGAGTGGCTGCCTTGCGGTTACTACCCGCAGAGTTGGCTCCGTGATCCACGTTCCATTCCAGCCCTATCTCACTATAGTCCATGCCGGGGCGGCCATCCTCGATCAAATTAGACACATACATAGAACTCATCTTTGTAGGGTCTACTATGTTAACCTTATCACCATAACAGCGAGGCAATTTCGTCTTCTTAGGTACAAACTCTCGCGCGTTCACGTCAAAGTAATGCCTTGAAGAATCGTAGGTACACTGTTGGGCAGCGGCTTGACAAGGGTTAGGGATAAGTCCGCAATTCGTCGGGTTTTTAAAGATGAGGGCTTTGTTCGGATACAGGCTGCTCTCCAGCGGGTAGCCGAGCTCAAACAGCTGGTCGGGGCTAAGCACGTAGTGGCGAAGAAACACCGACAAGTCACTGTCGGAGAGGTTGAGCTTGGTGTGCTGACGGAGGACCGGCGTGTTGCCCGAGTGCCGCCTCCCGCTCACGTCACACGCACGCCGCGTCGTCTTGGCACGCGGCTTCTTGGCGGCGTGGTTTACGCCGACCGGGGATCCGTCGTCGCGCCGCACGCGGTTCTTTTTCTGTCGCCGGCTGAGCCCTCGTCCAGCGCCGGTGGCAGTAGGGCTGTTCTCCTTGTTCCCCTCGCTGCCACTGCTGTGACTGCTACCCTGGCCACTGCCCCCTCCTCCGGGATCCAGTTCCTCCGTGTCTTCACCGCCAGAAAAGGGAACCAACAATCACCACATTTGTCTTACACAACATTACCTACTAATATTAAACTAGTTTTGAACCTTTGAATAATTCAAATTGTTATTAGTCACCTTTTAGACGAATTGGCCTTCATCAACAACCTATATATATTACTTTAGCTCTTGAGAAATTCTTCGGATATGAATCAGTTCAACTAGAGATTGATTGAAACTAATACCACAATGATTATCAGCTCCGTTCGACAAAGATATGGCGTTTATATACTGTCTAAGGCTTGCATTTTATTCTTAGTTCTTCAAATGTGTAAACTTGAATTAATTCGTACCACCAGCAGACATTTATAATTAGGATTTGGATCCGAAGGGTACAATTGGTAGTACCCGTGCCTAAATATAAAAATAATTATTAGGGATTAGACTAGTCTCGGTATTGATGCCAACTTTACTTTTGTAGAAGAAATTAATAATTGTGTTTTAAGGACGGAGTGTGAAGTATTGTAATGTAAGTGATACGAAAGGAAGCCAACTTAAAAGGAGGGTTGGGTCTCGAAAGAAAACGCACTTCTCTTTATTTCTTCAAACTTTACCATCTTCCAAACACTTTCACCAATTTAAATGGTTTTTAAAATGATCGCAAACATTTGCTTTTTAAAATCAAGGATAGTGAGAATATGAGAATTTTTCTAAAAAGTTTTGAATCATTTGTAACAGGAAAAGTGGTCAGACGATGGAAGTGTAAGGAAATAAAAAGAAGGGTTCATTTGTTTTCTATCGAGGCCTAATCTATCTCCCTTTTCCTATCACTTACTTCCTCTATGGCATTAAGAGCTCTAAAGTTCATTCTTTCACTTACAAAAGTATCTCCCCTATCCCTATCTTGAGCTAGTTCTATCCAGTCCACCTCATTACACCCTATCCTTATCTTGAGCTAGTTCTATCTGGTCCACCTCATCATACCCTATCCCTATCTTGAGCTAGTTCTATCCAGTCCACCTCAATACACCCTATCTCTATCAGGTCCATTCTAATGTCCATGAAAGTTTTTCAAGAAATGATGAAATTTTATCTTACTACTACCTTCTTTGGTGGCCGCATAGTCCAAGGCGTCACTTTCACAATAGATTGGATTACCTATAATGAGGGGATTGGGGTTAAAATCAAATTCGGGTGAGTGAGGCATGGTTTCCCCTAAATATTTTTACACACTCCCTCCACACAAATGCGGGTATACTTCCTCTAAGTTCAACCTTACTCATCCCTAACCCATTAGCATAATTAGTTCATATGTATATAGCCTGAAAGGTAGCAAGACATGTTGCTTTACAAAAATAATTAAACCTACTATTTTCTTAATACCAAATTCCCTGTCCTTTTCAGGTCCACTCTTATGGATTTGGAATTGAGAAGGTTGAATTTAAAGGAAGTGAATACGCATTTGTGTGGAGGGAAGGTAGAAAACCATTTAGGAAAAACCACCCCCCAGTTCACCCAACCGAGATTCAAACCTCGATCTCCCCATCCTCGACAGTCCAGCTCATTAACTAACTACACCACCGAGGCCGGTAGGAAAACATTGAAGAAAACCCTCCCCTTCCCCACTACGTCCGGTTACACCATACGGGGCCCCCGGTCTCTTTAAGTCATAAGCGATAAAGATAAATTGAGAGTGTGACACCTTAAACAATGCAACCAGTGATGCAAGATTCTGTTTCAATGAATTAATAACTAGGAATAATAAAAAGAAAAGCCAGCGGAAAAGTTTTTGTTTGTAAGTGGTATTTAAATTGTTTCTTACCAGTACAATGTAGAAGTTTGTTAGGTAAGTTAAAATTTGAAAATAGGTCTGCAAGTTTTAAAAACCTTGACACGTTTCATTGATAAGAAAGATAAGAATAGATTAGTCCTAACCTAACCTTTAAGTTCTGCGATAATGTTTGTACGATCAAATAAAATCTCCCGTGATGACATGACCCGTGAATTCTTTAAGTGAGAAAGAGTATGTTTACAAAGATTAAGATGCTATATTTTAAAATTTAAAACTCATAAAACTACAGAATTTCAAGAAGTGTAAGCAATATGGTAGCCAGAAAGTTTAAATGGCTGCCAGATAAAATAGGTGACCAATATCTCTTAAACATTAAACGGAAAATAAATATTAGCACATTATAAATTAAAACAATATGGCTCACATATGTTGTATTCATTTCAAGTGATGAACATAATCTTATGTGATATAACTCCTCAATTTAAAAAAAATTATATAAAATAAAACTTTTATATTTGAGTGAATATAATCGCTATCCTGTCAGGGTCACCATTATTTTCTTTAACAAGAAATTTGTGCCGTGTTTAAAAGAAGGCATTCCTATTTTTCTAAACAAAATATTTAAGTACAAATGAGCCGGGGGTAGAGTTAAGTATTTTTGCAGTTTTTATGGCAAAACATTTTTTTGGCCAAAATGAATCAAATATTGCTCCAGTAGAAACATAGAGTTCAATTTTCTTCGCACGGTGATATCAACAGTTGTTGAATATCTGTCATGAGCATAGCGGCATTAGATCAGAAACTTTTTAAAATAAGAGAGAAAGTTGTCATTAAATTCCAGGACAGATATTCAACAACTGTTGATATCACCGCGTGAAGAAAATTAAACTCTTTGTTTATACTGGAGAAATATTTGATTTATTTTGATCAAAAAAAGTTTTGCTATAAAAACTGCAAAAATACTTCTCTTTAACAGGTGTTCCCTACACTACCACCTGTAATGTTCCAAATTCACAAATATTCAAGCATTTGTATTAGTTTTTTGGTGTAATTCTTTTGTTTTTTCCTCCAGACACACAATAAAATTCCTTCCGATTACCTGGTTCTCCATGTACAAAGGCAACCCTGCCTGTGTGTCTAAATACATCAAAAGGCAATCACTTAGTAATTATATGAAAGAGACAAAAAGTTACTTTTAAGTTAGGGCCTACATTTCTTTTTGAGCGTCGCGTCTTACTACCCGTTGAGGTTATACACCTATCGGATGTGCCAGAGCTGAGGAAGTTTGAATTTATATTGTGTGTACCCACATTTGTAATGAAGAGTGTGTGGAAAACCATTTAGGAAAAACCGCCCTCGGTACACCCGACCGGGATCGAACTCTAATCTCCCTTTCATCGGTAGTCCAGTCTATTGTGAGATTGACACCTTAGAACATTTGACCACCAAAGCGGGTTAAAGATATGTTAAAAATAATTTAAAACCCCCATTGATGGGTAAAATAGTTTAAGGGATCATTTTATAACAATATAATAGATGAAAGGTAGTTCAGGGTTATAAATCTTGGTTGGGTGTAAAAAAAATTGTTTTCCCACTTTTTCTCCTTGCAAACGTGGGTACAATTCCTACAAATTCAACCTCCCTCAACCTAGGCACATTAGCATAATTTGTACATATGCATATAGATAAAAAGCTTAGTAAGACGTAGTGCTACAATTATAATATTAAATAAAATGGAATTTTCGTTAAAATTCTGGGCAAGCTATCTCACCCTTTTGTTAATTCAGCCCAGTTTGTAGGTGGAAAAGAAAGGGGCTATTTAGCATGGAGAGCGAGAGAAGAATAGACAATTGACAGTGTTAGCACACTTCACAGTCAACAATACAAATGTTTTTATCTGTCTATGGAGAACTCTAATATGTAGGATTTAAGATTTAAAAAAATATGGGCCCAAGAACATTGATTTAACACTTAACTGAATGTTTTAGCATTAAAATGAACATAATCATCAACTGGATCAGTTTAGTAAAATGCCTGGCCATCTTCTTCTATACGTCCACCATTCTTCTCCTCTCATTTGCACACTTACTGTTATCTGCTCCTCCCATCTATTTCTTTGTCTCGCTTTGTCTTTTTCCTACATTCTCATTCTCTCTTTTCTCATCTCAGTCTTGCATCCTCTGATAGACTCAGTCGGTTTAGAAAAAAAATGAATGTTTTTTTTATTTTTATTTTGTCATCACGTCTCACTACCCGCCCGGCTTAAACACTCAATTACTAATTACGCTAACGATTTCCGGGATTAGGAAGATTATATTTCTAAGAAGTGTACCCGGATTTGTGTGAAGGGAGAGTGGAAAAACATTTTTAAAAATCACCCTCAATACACCCGACCGAGATTCAAATCTCAACCTCCCCGCCATTGGCAGTCTAGTCTACTGCAAGAGTAGCGTGTTAGATCACGCGGCCACCGAAGCGGGTTAAGAGGAACTATGCGCTCGTTTGTGTGGGGAGAGTCAGATAAGGTTCTTCCTATGAACATTGGACTGTAGTAACTGTTCTAACTGTCAGATAAGGTTCTCCCTATGAACATTGGACTGTAGTAACTGTTCTAGCTGTCAGATAAGGTTCTTCCTATGAACATTGGACTGTAGTAACTGTTCTAGCTGTCAGATAAGGTTCTTCCTATGAACATTGGACTGTAGTAACTGTTCTAGCTGTCAGATAAGGTTCTTCCTATGAACATTGGACTGTAGTAACTGTTCTAGCTGTCAGATAAGGTTCTTCCTATGAACATTGGACTGTAGTAACTGTTCTAGCTGTCAGATAAGGTTCTTCCTATGAACATTGGACTGTAGTAACTGTTCTAGCTGTCAGATAAGGTTCTTCCTATGAACATTGGACTGTAGTAACTGTTCTAGCTGTCAGATAAGGTTCTTCCTATGAACATTGGACTGTAGTAACTGTTCTAGCTGTCAGATAAGGTTCTTCCTATGAACATTGGACTGTAGTAACTGTTCTAGCTGTCAGATAAGGTTCTTCCTATGAACATTGGACTGTAGTAACTGTTCTAGCTGTCAGATAAGGTTCTTCCTATGAACATTGGACTGTAGTAACTGTTCTAGCTGTCAGATAAGGTTCTTCCTATGAACATTGGACTGTAGTAACTGTTCTAGCTGTCAGATAAGGTTCTTCCTATGAACATTGGACTGTAGTAACTGTTCTAGCTGTCAGATAAGGTTCTTCCTATGAATATTGGACTGTAGTAACTGTTCTAGTTGTCAGATAAGGTTCTTCCTATGAACATTGGACTGTAGTAACTGTTCTAGTTGTCAGATAAGGTTCTTTCTATAAACATTTGACTGTAACTATCAAGCTAAAACCAGCAATAACTAGGTACACATATTTATTGAAATTAAAAATTACTGCTGCAAATTTCTATTGAGGCGCAAGTTAAGTGTGACTAAACTATAATCTTGGGGTTTGGTGCGCTAGTCTCAGCAAAAGGGCAGCGCAACCGTTTCATACCAGATTGCGCGTTTGTTGACCTGACTACATTTATCTTTTTGTCAACACACAGCCAAATTCTAAAAAGTGGTGATTGTACTCAACTCCCATTTCTTTGTTTTCAAATTTTAATCTACTAACCAAACATTATATAAATATCCTATTGAAGACCTAGTAGCTTACTAAACCTGTAAGAACCTGCTTTGGTGTTCAAATGGTCACGATGTCATTTTCTTAAAAGACTGGACTGCCGATGACGAGGAGACAGAGGTTCTAATCTCGGTCAGGTCTACTGAGAGTGGTTTTTCCTAAATAGTTTCTCATTCTCCTTCCACTCAGATGCAAGGAAATGAGTCCTTCATCAACCCTAACACATTATGGTAACTAGCAAATAAGCATATAAATCAAGTGGGTATTTAAACACAGCCACAAAAAAAATAAGTTTTCTTAAAATTAAAATAGGATTAGGTAATTTTGAGAGATTTATTTTATTGTCTGATGATATAACAAGACATGTATTGTCGGGTGTGGACACAGTTTAGATTGTGTTTCTATTAATCACCCTGCGGGACCGCAAGTTTGGACTCATCCCAAAACACACGGACAACTTACCTTCTGCACACGTTGCCAAAAATTTCCCGTTGCTACTGAAATCCATGTCCAAAACTTTGCCGGTGTGACCTTTCAACGACGTCAACAGCCAGGGGTGGGCGAACCTTTGCTTCGAGTCACGACCCCACTTCTCTTGTTTGTTTTTCTTGCTCGCTTTCGGAGCGGAGCTGTGCGTGCTAACCTTTTCTTTCTGCTCTACCACAACTTCAGAACCTGCACAGCAAGAACAATATTTATTTTAATTTTTAAAGTAAGCTACTGTGTTATAAAATTTTCACATTATGATTTTTAATGAATTTTAGATTAGCCTGTTACGGGTCTGTATGAAAATCAATGTTATTACCACCACAACAAAAACGAAATATCAAAGTCTGAGTCAAAGTTCAAAACTCCTTCGCTTCGATTTTGAAAACTAGAATTATCTTCGCAGCTTTGAAACATTTCAAAGGAAGAAGAAAATTTTGATATATTATAAACAGATTAAGAAATATCTCACTAAATAACATATTTATATACAATTTTTTTATACCTGCTGTATTTTTATTATGACTAGTGATTAATAATGTAAATATAATGTAAATTAAAAAAAACTTGTGTCAATACGGTTGGTGAGGATATATCTCTTGCCAACATTTGTGGATAAATGGTGTCATGTAATCAGCAAAACCAACCCTCTGGTTGTTTAACTCAGTTTTCTAGTCCAGAACCGCTATTTCTTTATTCAAATAGCTCCTCAATTGTCCTCCTGAAGCTTTATAACGTAAGCAATGATAAATTCAAATATAACACCATAGCTTATAAAAATATAGGAATAATGTGCCTTGTTTGTTTATTTGATCTCATACAGAGTGTCCAGTGAGTTGGAAAAATAAAAATTACTGCTTTTTTGTTGACTTTTTTTTACCACAAAACTCCTTCGGTAAACGACTGAACATTATATAATGCATAAATTATAGGCATAATGCACACGCAACATTAAACTTTAACTAGATGTTGAAAGTTAACCTTATCCTTAGTACCACGGTACAAACAATCAGGCGGCTGGCGCATGGCATCTAGGGTAGTGGGTGGCTCGACATTCGACGCATTGTTACGATGCGCGGGAAATTTAAACCAAAAAATATTTTTGTGACTTTAGGACCAAAATATTGAAAATTCATGACTTTTCATGGACTTTCACGACTTTATTTTTCTCACTCCAATTAGTAACTTTCGTGACTTTCATGACCAAGTAGACATCCCGGTCAACTTTGGTTTTGCTTCAAAGGTTTTTAAATTTTGCTTCGTATTTGAAAAATGACCTTTGTATATTCCTAGCAAACAGAAGTGTTAATATCAATAGAATAATATTAAGAATAGGCCCAGTTTCTTGAATTTTATAGAGTTTACCAAACTAGAATGCACATTAAATTACCATATATTCACTTTCACACTAAGTTGGTTAACATTGCCTTCCGCAGTTGATGTGCAACAACTCTGAAGGAAAAAATAACTAAAGCCATTAATTCTGCGTGTTTGTAACCCATCCTAGCTTGACCTAACCTTCGATTGGTAAAAGACCGCCTCTTGTGAGAATTCCTGGCTACAGATCCAAGGGTCCTGAGTTAAATCCCTGGAGCGTACATAATTTTTCTATTTTTGCAACGGGGTCAAACTCTGCCTCATTGCGGACAAATGAGGAGCTACTTGAATAAATAGGTAGCAGCTTCGTGCTAGAAAACTGAGATTAATGGCCGGAGTATCTGTTGTGCCAACCACATGACACCCTCCATCTGCAAATGTTGGTGCTATCATCGTTAACGGCGGCGGCCGCCTGGTCTAGTTTGCTTGCGGACTCACACCACAGAGTTTTGGAATGTTTACTTGTAACTAATAATATATAAACAATTAATAATAAATAATAAAAACATGTGTTTTAGGGCAGTTTACACTGTCATATTTATTTTATAAAATATATGATAGAATATCTGAGAGATCACTTCACATTTCTTTCCGAGTTTGAGCGATAGACGCAGGGCAGTATGAATTAACAGTCGTCTGCCCTAAGAACTTGAAATTGAAGGCACAGAATCATAGAAAAAAATATTTAGGAATAGACTGAGAAACGGTTCATAAGTTTCTTCGCTAATTAATAAGAAAAATAGGCCTTGGGCAACACTAAACGTGGAGTCATAAAAGTAATCATTCTGTTTGAATACTGTACTATACCTACTATTATATTTTTAAACCCTTTTTATGTTTCAAGTGTCTCTATTTTATCTGATAAAAGTCTTTTGCATGTTTTAATTAGAAAACGTCTTTTATGAAAGAAACTTGACAGTGAAATACCGCTTTTAAGCTGAAATCAGATCAACTTAACTTTAACGTAACGTAGCATTCAATTAAGGTTCACTAAACTTAAGAAAACAGACGTGTGATCACGATTCATGTAACAACTCGAGCCAAACATCTGCATTCTAGATTATGTATTTTGAACTGTGTTTAGTACTATTTGTAAAGTGTTTATGATCTGTGAATGTTTACCGTTTCCTATCGATATACAAGCTAATAAATATTTATCATTAAACTTTTTTTGATAAACTTAGCTTTCTTATTTTAGTTTAATCGTAAATCTACTAGGACTAAAGCTAAAGAGTAGACCTTGTTCATAAAACCAACAAATGAATTAGTAAATAGCCCTGTTGACGTCACTCGCATAATGATTGGCTGGCTAGATCACGTGATACCCTTCAAGTAACGTTCACTTAACGTGAAAGACCTCCCAGGACATCTCTTACGTTAAGTTAACTGCATCGTGATCGCCTCCATTTACAAACACGAGGAGAATGTTTACGTTAAGTTAACCCTAAGTGAATGTTAAGTTGATTGTGATCCTGGCGTGAGTGAGTTTAAAGTTTCCCCTACTGTACCTCATAGATTTAGGATTAGGATGAATATTATTAATATTATTACTAGCACCGCGTCTTACTACCCATTCAGGTTATATGCACTTACGCTAATGTGTAATGGTAGGGTGATTGTGATATGAAATGGAGGACCTACAGTTTAACGTGGGATCCGAACCACGGTGGAGGCCTGGCATTAGGATGAATATTAAATGCTAAGTTTGGAGGTTGTTTGATTCCTAGTAACGTGCCACAGAATATTACCATGTCATGTGAGTTATAAATTACTGTCTCATGCAAGAAACTACTATTTATAATATTGATTTGGTTCTTAAGTGTTTATTATGATTGATAATGCTCATTTAATAGCTGTTCTAATAACATCCTTTCCAAATAGTATGGGTTTGCGTGTAAGACTCTCATCAACTACTGACCGAAGAACCGAAGAACCACAGTATTAATATTTTTCTGATTACAATTTGTAAGCAATAATAGCGTGCACTGAGTGCAGGGATATTTATTTATTTCTCTATAGAATTTTGAGAAATTTAATGTTTAAAAACACTTATACACAACAACAGCATAAGCAAATTTCTGATTATAGCATACATAGGTAACAAATGTTATGAAACAATTCTATATTGTTAAAAAAAATACCTAGAAAAACTCACCTAATTATTTTGAAGCACGGTACTATGGAGTCCTAGATTTTAATTCCTTCTGACAAAAATATTCTAATGACAATTAACAAGAGTTGATCGAAATTTTTGTTTATTCATATATGAATGATTTTAAAAACATTATAACATTGTGAAAAAAAACATGTATAGCCTATCGTTTATAAATTAGGGGCCTACTTCTGGTGGTTTCATTAGAAGATGTTCAAAGTTTTATTAATCAAGATAATAAAACAAAAATTACTCATTTACAAGAATTAGGTTCGTTATTTAAAAAATAAAGCCCAGTAGGACTAAGTAGGTCTACTAGTAAATAGTTGATGGGTATTAATAAATAGATACACCAACACATAGACAGGTTTATGTGGACAGTCATCTCCGCAAGAAATCAAATTTATGCGTTCTGTGCAATGCTAAACAATATGACAGAACGTTATCGGATGAATTAGATGAGTTTTCAAAGCTTTTTTTTATGATTTAGGCTAGAATCTTTTCACAAAGTTTGTTTGGTTACTATCACAATTTTGTTTATTCTGTTTGTATAAGTACTAAAAAATATTAAATTTTTGATAGTTTTACATAGAAAATATAAAGAATCCCACACCTCGTACTGGGCCCTATCCTCAATTTGGCTGAGCTTTCTGTTAATGTGCATGTGCCAGGATAGCGATCAACTTAACGTTCATTTAACGTTCAAACTTTCTCGTAACATAACGGTTCTCGTTTTTAAATGGAAGTAATCACGATGTGGTTAACTTCACGTTCACCTAACTTGAGAAGAGTCGTTCTGGAAGAACTTTAGCGTTAAGTGAACGTTAAATGAAGGTATCACAATCATGTTCTTGCTAACTTAGCCAAATATGTTGCAAGTGAAGTAAACAGGGTTATTTTTTTTTTTTACTTTATTTACGGTATGCAGACAAATTCTTCATTTTATTTTCCGCGCTTCACGAATTCTAAAACGTCGTAGCCTCTTGTTACACTTTATTTTGTACATTCAATAAAGCATGCAGATTAATAGGCCTTAAATGATTTGATTTAATTTCATAGTGAACAATTTGTTTCCAAACAGACTATATTGATTGTCTTGTATTTTGCTAGAGATATTACGTAAAGTTACTTGAATTCTGATCACACACTCGTTTCTTTAAGTTAAGTACTCGTTAACTTTATCGTGACCCCGGCATAAAACACCTGCACAGACTAAATATTATTTTAAAAGACCACATGTGGGTAACCTATTTCTACTGTAGGTATAAATTATGTGCAACTTATTTCAACATAATCAAACATAGTAAAGGACTTTAAAATGATTGGTTTATACTTCTATTTGGTTTATACTTTTATTTTTGGGGTCAACATTTAAGGGGTTAACAGAGAGAAAGAAAAACCCCTGGTTGGCTATAGCGAGACGAGATAATCAACCATAAATTTTGTGATATAGGTGATTCACCGAATTTTCTTACTTTTAGCGTTTTCTTCTTCTTTAGAAGATCTTAACAAACTTGATATGTAATATAACACAAAGGCAGTTGCACCTACGATGAGTGTAACTACAATTACCGAACAGTCTGCTGACCCACAGCCGGAATCAGACATGATTTATTATTTTTAATTTACAAAATATTCACTTATTTAATTATTCTCACACACACACGCAAAAAACACACTTTTTTACCGCACTTAAAAAAAATTACACCTCAAAAAAATATCAGTAGGAAATACACAATTTACAAGCAGAACACGTTGGGTAGAAATCTAGAATGGCGGGAATAAAAAAAGAGCATTGAGTAGAATCGTGGCGGTGGCGAGCCGGCTAGATCGCAGAGCACGGTCGAAATATGTCAGGTTTCCTGTAGTTGCCGCTATGAGACGCTGCTTCTCTGATGTTCCACGTCCACCACATTGTACTGCAATGAGCGCTGGTGCGGTGAGCCATTAACTTTCCCTCTAAGGTTACCCAGAACGTTTGTATTTCTTTTTTTTTTCTCCCCCTTCCTGCCTTTATCTCCCCCTTCCTGCCTTTTTTTTTCTTTGAAGCGAGTCGAGTGAAGAGAGAGCGTCCTGAATCATCCAACTTGTTTCTCCCGCTGTCGGCTTACTACTAACTCGTTCCACCGTTTCTTTCTTGACTTGCCCCAGTAGTCGCAGTGTGACGTCATGAGAACGTCTAGTAAATATATTCGTCACGTGTGATGTCACTATTTTTTCTCTCTCGAGAATGAGGTGTAAGAGAATACGTCTCATGCAACCACATCATCTTTTTTCTCAGCATCCTTATCTTTCCTTGTTGGAAAACCACGTGTGACTCAAATTTGTCTTCGTGTATTTCCTTCGCCTTAGGAGGAATTAGGTAGAAACATTCTAGCGCTCCATTAAATGGACAAATAATGTTTTTTTAAAAAAATAGGCACTAAAGCTGTTCATCTCTAAGACACATAATTTTATAAACTTAATTTTTGAGATGATTGCCTCTGTGGTCTAGTGGCTAGAGTTTCTGGCTAATTATCTAGCGGTTGCGGGTTCGATCCCCAGCGCTTCCAGAATTTTTCTTTCAAGCATTGGTTCTGAAACGGGGTTTGACTCAGCCTCGTGAGAACAAATGAGCTACTTGAATGAAAAACCAGTGTCTTTGGTCTAGAAAACTGAGATTTACCATTGTATGGCTAATTACGCTGACCACATGACAACCTATATACGCCAAAGTTTGCACTATCTTCGCCAGCAGATGGCATTCGGTCGGTATGGCTCAATTATTTCTGACGCCGTAGAGATTTCTTTAAAAAAAATTGTTTGTGGTAAAAAAAATTATAATAAGCGTATGCGTTTTTACAAGTGCTTTGGAATAGAATAAAGGCGATCTTATGTATCCGTTTATGCTTGGTCCGAGTGCACCGTTACAGTTTCTTAAAATATTAATGAACGTAAAACTATTATTTTAACCAATCAGGATGTGGTTACCATAAAAAAAATTAGTATTTCTTGCCTCTTTTTAATATTCCCTATTTATTTTTAAATTGATCAATTCTTGTCCACGAATCAGTCTTAACATTTACAAGCAACTTTGGTCGGAATTAAATATAATTATATAGCTCGTTAGAAAAAAAATAGTTTGTCACCTAAAATGGTGAGTATAACAATACAGTCGACGCAAACTTTTAAGGCGATTGGCGCTTTTCATTTAGCGTGGAAGTGCAGAGCCATGGAAACAAACAGTTATATTCAACTTTTTTTTTATTTTGCAATTTTCTTTTCGGAAACGGTTTGATCAAGAATATAAGCATCATGATTAAGTTATACTTTTTATATATACACCTCCTCTATAATTTAAACAGCGATCAAATATCAATAAAATGAACATTTTTCAATAGAAAACTGCCGGATTCATAAAAATAAATAAGAAAATATAACAATTAATAAACATCGATGCATTATTTTAGAAGAGGTGTTGAAAATATTACTAAAAAAATTTCACTCGTTCTCGAGAAAACTGATATTTCCAAAAGTATGATTTCTTCACAAGACCTATCCGGTAGCAAGCGCCATCTACGGTTTCTGTGATCCATCTATTCTTGTTGGCGCGGAAGGATACTTTGTTCGGTTGTAAAGCCACGCCACGCCTTTCACCCTCCCACTCCCACCATTCCATAAAATAGGTTTTAGACTTGCACTCAACAGGGCCAAGGGCCTTAAGTCTCTACTTAGGGAAAAATTAAATATGGTTGGAACAATCTAGACTAACTAAATTTGCAATATCAGACGCTAGCAATTTTTTTAGTAAAGTTAAAGATATTAAAAACTAAAATTAAACAAATATATTGAGCATATTCTAATTTTATTTTTTTCGATTACCATCTGTCGGGAGGGGGAGGGTGGTCATCTTTAATCCATGTGCTGCCCCTTCTAATCTGTGTTACGTCACTTTTCACATCAAGAGTGAATGCCATTATTTCTTTGGGAAGCTTTTGTGACACTAAAAGAGGGACTAAGATTTAATACAACTCAGAATCGGAAGCTATCTATAATTTGTGTTTATTAACGATGAGAACGTGAACAAGTATACTATTATTTCAACATTATAATGTAAGTATAAGATCTGTGTTACGTAACACTGTGGTGTACTCAGGCCCCGGTTTATAACTGGGCAGACTGGGCGAATTCCCATGGTGCCAAACATTTGGGGGCGCGTGAGACGACCATGTTTTTTAAGAGTAAAAAATATTTATTTTATTCACACGATAATTAAAAAGTGACAAAATTACACTATTATTTTTGTTGCTTTTATTCTGCTTGTAAAAATGCGAAATGCGCAAATCACAGTCGATTCCCTGCCATCCGCGCATTCTAGTGTCGTAATTTGTAAACACACCCTTAGTTACTTTAATTCTCGTCTGCCTGCCTTGGCGTTTCATCCTCAATGTTGACGTTTCATTCCCACGCTCGCTGTCAAGTATTACATACATAACCTCTTATCAGTGATTCTATATGTGTTCTAAATGACTCGTTTCCTAGTTTTAGTCTTTAAATATGAGAAGGAAATTAAGTGGTACTGAGTTAAAAAAAAGCGTGCTGCTACAAAACACAACGGTGAAGTTGAACTATTAAAAAAAAGTGTTGAAAATAGAATCTTTTTTACATAAATTCCAACCTCCTCGACTACTTCTAAGTGTTCACAATGTCCTGTAGCACTCACCGTACGAGAGCCCTGCGGGGCTGGTATTTGCAGTCTTTATCTATTTTGTGTATGTGTTTATGTAAATGTATATAGTGATGTTCAAAAATAAATAAGACCTATAAAACCAACCAAACAAACAAACAAACAAACAATATACTGGTATGTTGTTTTTATTTACTATGGCCCTAAATATAGGGTCTAGTAATATATAATCAAAATAACCGAAAGGTTAGCTAATTAGCGTGCATTTTTTTTTTCAATTATAAAACGTAGCTACTAATAGTTAGACAAGCTTATAAAAAATTACAAGGCGTGGAGTCGTCTGAGAGATCTTCGCCCAGGGCGCCAAATACATAATCCCGGGGCGTGGGTTTCCCACATGCAACACCATGTAGACCAGTGATTCTAAACTTTTTTTTGTTTGGAGGAACCCCTAAAATATTAAGGAAAATATCAGGGAGTCCCTATTTGGTTGACACTTATTAAGTTCGTCGGGGGTATATTATAAAAATAAACGTGTAACGAGTAGGATTAGTAAATAATAATTAACTCATACTTTGGAATAGAATATTTCAAGAGTAGTTATTGCCTATTTCTATTTACTAATTACCGTATTTCGGTATTTGAACTTGGTTTGTCAATATTATTACTAATCTCACTTTTAACATTATTACCGGCCATTTTATTTTCATCTTCTTTTGATTACATGAGTTCGCTTAACATATTTTCAAACTGTCCAAAAATTATGTAAAGACCAATAAAAAGCAAGCTTCTGTAAATACTCACGTAACCCCAGTGCTCCGCAGACCCCTGTTCGGAACTCAATAATGTAGACATTAGAGTTCCCTTCCCCTCTCGGATTTATAGATGACCCCTGAGACATACCTTCCGTTTCTTTAATAGAGTCGTCGGTCCCACATGTGACATCAAGGTCAGTCAGTGATTCCACGCTCCTGGCGCGCCACACAAAAGGGAAAAAGCTACGTTGACCGAAGTAATCTTTAAAATAGGAAGCGTAAAGGCTTTGTAAAATGACCGCCATCTCCACCCGTGTGCGTTTGCTTTCACAAATAAACTGAATATTCCTTGAACTCTTACTTTTCGTTATATACACCCTCGGAGTCACGTTTTAAACGGCCGATAAAAAAAAAAACAGTCACCAAAACAAACCGATTCATTGGGGAATAAAATAACGTTATTGTTCGAAGGGACCAATCGGATTACTGTTCATAATAAATAGAACGCGATCAAGACATAATGTTCGCTGCATTAATTATATTATATAATACAATTTTCTTTTGTTGAAAAATTAACTATTTTAAAAAAAAAGTTTAATTTATCATTTTCAATTTCGAATCTAGCTCTAATCTTGACTCGAATCGAATCTCATGTTAAAAAAAAAAGTTCGAATCCGAATCGAAGCTCATGCTAAATTTATTTTATTGAATGGAATTCTAGTCGAATCTCACTATTGAAAAAAAAATTGTATCAAATATTTTATTTAAAAAATAGGTTTATATATGAATCGATTAATTTATTTTAGGCTTATTATGATAATGTTTCAAATCAAATTGGTGTTTAATATTTTACCAAGTTTATTAAAAAAGAAATAATGTAATAAATAGTGAGAAATCAATTAAAGATCACACGAATTTTTTAATCATAGTACAAGATATTCATTGTCACACGTGATTACTTAACGATCTGGAACACAATCTAATTTATTTCTTCACGCTACTGGTTTCCGACATGATTATATCAATTTGTTAACCAAGTATACATTTTAATTCGAATTTTGGGCTAAACCCTTTGAATCCGAATCTTAAAGATTTATTGAGAATCGAAATTCCAAATCTAATCCAAATCTTTCGATATTAAGATTACAAATTTCAAATCGATTCCGAATCTTACTAAGATTTAGATTTGGATTCGAAATTTAGAAGATTCACACAGGCTTTTATTATTATTATTATTGTTTTAAAGCTTACCACTTGTTGGGACTATAATCATGTTTAAACTAATGAGCTAGAGATGATAAGATAGAATTTAGAAGAAATGTACCATCATTTTCTCGAGAGTGGACACATCCCCGTTACACTAGCTACGATTTTCCCTCCCCATCGCCGGCAATCCGGACGAGACGATCTTGACGTCTAGCCTGCGTGCCCACCGATGCAGGCTTTGGTCTCGTTCGCGTATGAAGACGAAAGGAACGAGAAATCATACAACTTTTAACGAACTCGATTATGCTGAAATAACCGTTCATACGTGATTGTGAAGCCTCTTCAGCTCGGCTCTGAACCACCTACCTCCTTCCTCGCAAACTGTTGGAAGACACTACTGAAGATACAAGAAGCTGTCACAATTGAAACTCCTGTTATGATTTCTCGGTACCGTAAACTTACTGTATTCTACCCACGACGACATCACTTGAAGGGGATTTGTATTCGTTGTGATATTATACGTTCGATTTCTAAAACACACAGCACACGACTTACAAACTAACTTAACATAGGACAGTACGTCCAATACTACATACCCAGTCCTAGCTCCTAGATATTTACTAATTGGATAACAAGACTTACAAACTAACTTAAACTAGGACAGTACGTCTAATACTACACACACAGCACTAGCTCTTAGATATTTACTAATTGGATAGCAGGACTTACAAACTAACTTAACCTAGGACAGTACACACCCAACCCTAGCTCCTAGATATTTAATAATTGGATAACAAGACTTACAAACTAACTTAAAATAGGACAGTACGTCTTATACTACATACCAAGCCCTAGCTGCTCCTAGATGTTTACTAATTAGTACAAACTCCGAAATCGTAAAAATCTTCCTATGCTCCAATTGGAATTGAACCCGGGTCTCCTAACTTGTAGTTGGCCACTCTAACCGATTACACGCAATGTTCACGCAACCATAACCGCTGCGTTTGTAAAATACTCGGGATTCGTATCCAGAACATTATTTGAATACCAATAATAGGCAATAAATTGGATTATCTTAAAATTATGTTATTATTGTTCACCTCGATGTTCTTGGGTTAAAATACTTCGGTGGCCGCATGGTATAAGTAGATAAGACAGTCGATTATGGAGAGATCTTGGTTCGAATATTGGTCGTGGGTATTGAGGGTGGTTTTTCATAAATGGTTTGCCACTCTCCCTCCACACAAATGCGGGAACACGTCCTTAAAACATAACCTACTTAATCTTTAAAATTATTAGCGTAATTAGTACATAAGCGTATAATACGAACGGGTAGTAAGACTCGGTGTTAAGAAAAAAAGTTTCAACCTGAACGTAAAATTGTTGTGGTTCCAAATTTTTGTTTAGCACCGCGTTTTACTAACCGTTTGGGTTATAGGCTTATGTACTAATTACGTTAATGTGTTTTAGGGATTAGGGAGGTTATGTTTTAAGGAAGTGTACCCGCATTTGCGTGGAGGAACAGTGGGTCAGCATTTTAGAAAAAAAACACCTCAGTAAACCCGACCGAGATGCTAACCTCGATCTCCCTGTCATCGGCAGTCTAATCTACAGTGAGAGTAGCGCCTTAGACCATGCAGCCACTGAAGTGGGTTTAGTTATATTTAACTAACATAATTATTTATATTTGAATTAAGTAGTTGTATATTAGTTTAAAAGTAGTAAGTCGTGGCAACCCAAATCTATCCGACCCAAAAGGAATATCTCCCGGTTTTCTCGGCTGCCCAGTCAACCCCTGCCTGATCAGGTCTTGGAACCCCAGGTCTCCTTGATCAAGGAGTCCGACACACGATCCTTCCGGTCAACCCGGTCGGGTTATTACACTCAAGTCTTACGGTACTTCCCCGCGTGTGAATGACATGGAACGCTCGAGACAAAAAGAAAAACGGGTTAAAGTTATCTTTCTTCCGACATACCACCAGTAGAGGTCTCTACGTCTTTAGGAGTTCACCAAACCCACTTTTTTATTTTTTTTTATCACATCAAAGTTGATTCACCTTCGTCCATGAGTAATTGAGGTAACCTCAAATAACTAAACAAAACAAAAAGTCCAAACAAGATACAAGTGAAGAAGTAACCATAAGTTATTCTTACCTTCAGCGTTAGATTTAGTTCGTTGTGGTCTTTGAAGAGAGCGCCAGTTAAGGTCAATATACCTTTATTTTTTATAGCAAAGACATTTTTTTAACAAAATAAGTGAAATATTATATTCTGAAAATTGAAAAATGACACCTGGACACGGGAATCGAACCCGAGACAGATTTCAGAATATGATATCCCATGTCCAGGTGTCATTTTTCAATTTTCAGAATATGATATCTAGATGGAGTAATCCTCACTAAAAGCATAAATAATAGCTTCGGCTATTTGATTCTTAAAGTGAAATATTGTTTTATTAGATATATTCATTTTTTCTACACACATTAATCTTGATAGTTCATGGTGCCATTTGAACAAAAAAAAACCCACTTGAGCACTGTACCGTATGTGACAAAAAAAAATGAAAAGAGAGATCACATGTCATCAAAATCTGGCCCCTGCTCATTGCTAATGACAGATGTTTAAAATGTGTTGAAATGCCCATTTGTAGAAAAATAAAATAATCGTATCTACTAGATCAATATTTTATTTACTTTGGCCAAAAAAAGTTTTTTGTTACGAAAACGGTCAAAATACAGAGATATACGTGGGTTTTCTTTCCCTCCCCCACTTTAACGTGTAATTTCTAATTATATACATATATATTATTAACCTATGAACCAACCTGATATAGGAAAGTACGACTAGTGCACTAGCCGGAATTCAAACCCTGACCTCCTCGTCAAAGACAACTAAGGCCAACGCGAGTCTTTAAGTTTTAAATAGCTGCATTTGAATTTCATTATTGTATTAAAATATTATTATTTGCGCATATTTATTAGAATTTGAAAGATTTATCAATAGGACTTCAATAATATGTTCCAATTGTTTATGTAACAATGTAAATATTATGGAAGATCCCGAACGATGTTTGTTTTAAAGCTTTGAATGTTTAAATACAGTTTAAAATGTATTTCAAAAATATTAATTATTAAAGTTCAGTAAGGCAATATATATTATTTATGAATCAATCAAATGTTTTATGAAAAGCTATAAAATTTTAACAAGTAGGCCTAACCATAATAATTACACTCCCCAGTCCAGTGTTCATTCACTGCCTCTTACTTACCTATCTATTTTTTCGAATGATTTAAAAAATGACACCTGGATACAGGAATCGAATCCCAGACCTTTGATTTAGCTCACCAATACTCTACCACTGTGCTATCCATTCCTATTGTCATAGGGTCATAGGGTCATTCTTCACTCTATTTTAATGCAGAGTCTGAGATGGACGTGTGAATATTTTCAGCCACCAAGAGCTATGATTGATTTCACAGCCACTCGTTTGTGGCTCTATGCTGCTAATAGTACAAATACATGGTTCATTAAAATCGAATCAAGATGGAAGAAAGAAACACTATACATTTAAGAATATATGTAAGGCGAAGCCTGGAAAATGAATGATTACTATATTATAATACGATTCAGCTGGTTTCCGTTTATTCTAATCATTCCTCAAACTCCGTATTTCATAATAATTATATACTTAATTGTGTATCATTGCTTTCTTCCATCTATCTATTTCTTTCGACAAATTTTCACTGTGCGTGTTTATGACGCAGCTGGCCTCTTTTGTGTTAACATTAATTTTAAGTCAAATAATAATAGTGGGTCATCAATTTTTTTTTTGTTTCTATAAAACGTATTTTAAGTTAATATTGTGTTATTTACTAACAAATATGATTTGATGGTTTCGGCCAATTATGCGTTAGTATTCGTACGTGCAGCGCTGGGGTCGTACAAAACTTAAACTATTGTGTCTTCTATTCGCCGAGTTTAAATGTTATTCTTCAATCTTCAGTTCGTAATGCCGTACATTTATTAGCCAATATAACTTTGTGTTTGTAATAAAAACAATCATATTTACTCAATCAATTTCCCGAAGTGGTATACTAATAGTTAAATAAACATATTTTCAAATGAATATGTTTAACACACGTGTTATTAAAGATAAATGGAGCTTGGCTCATCAAGCTGCGGCAGAAAATATGGCTGACGTAAGTTTGTGTACTGTTTACTTTATTTGGGAACTGGCGGGTCTTGTTTTTCGTATATATAAACGTAGGTATCTTAATAATTATGTATTTTGCCTAGTCTATTAACTATATTAAAAATAAATGCTTATTTTGTTGTTTTGTATTTTAATAGCTGCAATTTGACACATGCTTAGAATAATATAAACAAAACAAAGGTTTAAAACTTAATTGACAACAATGCACAATTTAAACTCTCTTCTTTTAAAAAATAATTAAATGTCAGCTTTTTGAATCTTAAATGGAACCAAAATGATTAAATATAAATTATATTTGATGAATTAAGATTACATTAAATACTTTGTTTCAATGTTGATGTGTTGTATTTTAGTTGGTTAATGTGAGACATATACAATGTCATTAAAGATTTAGGTTTTATTGAATGGTGTGACATGAGATTTTTTAAAAAAATCAAGAGGTCGTTTTCCGTCTGACTGATTTACATTTGGAGGAAAACTTGCGAATGGCTGTGTCCAACAATGAACCCGATATTTACAAACTAATACAAACAAACAATGTCAAGTATTTCACCAGGCCAACTATAAGTAAACAGTATTGGTGGCCTATTTGTGTTTTCTCTTTTGTAAACACGTGCGTTTTTCAAATAATTAGTGTGTGTATGTGTGTGATTTTTTAAAAAGTGTTTCTTTAAAAAATTAAAACTTCGATTTTAGAATCTAATTGCTATTACTTATGTGGCCTCAAAAAGTTTTTTGAGACTTAACTTTTTTTAAAAATCAAGAGTAGTTGAGTATGTTTTTAATATGTTTGATAAGTACCTACGTTTTTCAAATATCGTTTTTAACAGGGTATTTTTTATTGTGTATAACTGTAAAGGCCAGGGATGTACAAACTTTTAACACCTGAGGGCCACTTTATTTAACATTTATTTATCACAGCGTCTTACTACCCGTTCGGGTTATACGCTTATGTACTAATTACGATAGTAAATAAGGGATAAGGAAGGTTATATCTATAGGAAGAGTATCCACATTCACTTGGAGGGAGAGTGGAAAACCAATTTGGGGGGAAACCCACCTTCAGTATACTCGACCTAGAGCCGAGCCTCGGACTCCCCGGCATCAGCAGTCTAGTCTACTGCGAGGGTGACGCCTTAAACCATGCGGTCACCGAAGTTGGTAAATTTACTATTGAATATAATTATTTATTCCAAACAGACAGCGTTTGAGAGCCCAGCAAGCCGAAGGGTTTCCACGATTATGATTATGATGATGATTTAATATAAATTTATATTTTAAAAAATCTTTATTTCTCATATTGAGAGGTGTATGAAGGGAGTGCTGGTTTCTGTTGATGATGCGCCACAGAGGCACGAACATGGATCCTTTACTACCGCATCTGTATATTGGGAGCCTTATTTCTCCCCCCCTCTCCCCTTCCTCATCCCCACACATTCTTTTCCAAGATTTTATATTTTTAAATCCAAAAAACGTTCGTGACCCACCGAAAAAAATTGTCTCGAGACCCACAGTTTGAGAACCCACTCTTTTAGAAATATTTCCTTGGTCTCTCGCAGATAGAAGGCGGAGCCCCATGAAAAGCCCTCTTTTCAGGAAGGTCCGTTTAGAAAATTTTACCAATAAAATATTTTTTTATAAAAGTGGGATGATGATTACATTTTGGAGGGGGTTGAGGGTAGACTCCTTCGAATCACCTTAATGTGTGTCCTTGCTTCTTTCCCAAAACCGCATTTTGGCTACGTAAGATCTTGATTGCATGCTCATTCGCCTCCCCGCCCCCCCCCCCAAAAGTAAATGTCTGGGTGCGCCACTGGATTGAAACTTAAAACAACAGATTAAAAAAAATAGAGGACAAAGCGTCGCCAACAAAACACAACGGTTCCAATTGTTGTAATGGGTAGAACGGTATCTTTTGACGTGTCAGCGGTCCCTTGTCCGGGTTGGTGACTCACAACTCGAGGTGATGATAGCAACGAAATATCGTCACAAGAATACAATCAGTACAACTGTTTTAGTTATAAACCCGAGAGATAGCTAAAAAAAATACGAATTAACCATCTTTACGAGAAAGTAGAGATTAACATTTCCCCCAGTGGTGGCTTGCGGTGGAGGGGTAAATTGTGAAGGTGGTACTAAGAGCCTATTGTACTTCAAAATATAGTGTGTTAAGAACGAGTGGGTTATAAGAAGGGGGGAGGGGTAGATAGGAAGAACGGAGGATAGGGGGTCAGGGGGAGACAAATGTCGGGTCATCCTTTAAATTACTTTAGTTAACTTATTTATTGATGATAAAAATTGAATTATGATTTATGAGTATAACGGGGTCTACAAAGGATCACATTCATTTGTTTCTTTACTAGATTTATTTTAGCACCGCCTCTTACTACCCGTTCGGGTACTAATTATGCCAATGTGTTAGGGATAGGGCAGGTTCAATTTACAGGAATTGCATCCGTATTTGTGTGAAGAGTTATTGAGTGGAAAACCATTTAGAAAAAATCCTTCCTCAGTGCATCCGAATCGAACCCCGATCTCCCTGTCATCGGCAGTCTAGTCTATTGCGAGAGTAGCGCGTTAGACCGTGCGGCCACCGAAGCGGGTGTTTCTTACTACTATTATTACCACTAATTATTATTATTACTGTTATTATTATCATTTAATCAGTTGAGTTTAATCAACAGGAAATAATAATTGAAAATGTTACGTTTCGGAAAATTTTCCATCTCACATCTCTATGAGTGGGCCTATCTACCCAGCTGGTACATAATAAATAAATAACCTCAAAAGAAATTAGGTTGAGGATCGCCATGGCTAAGGAAGCTTTCAACCAGAAGAGGTTTCTGCTGACCAGCAAGTTGAGTTTTGGAACTGAGAAAGAAACTGATGAAATGCTACATTTGGAGCAGAAACTTGGACTCTCAGGAAGATGGAAAATAAATACTTGGATAGCTTTGAAATGTAATGGAGAAGACTTGAGAAGATCAAGTGGACAGACAGGGTGACAAATGAATAGTGGGTGAGAAGAGAACCATTTTGGATGTGATTCTTCTGTACAAAGCAAACTGGATTGGACACATCCTTAGGAGGAACTGTCTTCTGTACGACGTTATAGAAGGAAAAGTTGAGGGAAAGAGGAGCTTAGGAAGGAGGAGGATTCAAATATTGGATGACTTGAAGAAACTCTGAAGGAGGAGGCAGAGGACAGGCCGCATTTGCGGTCTAAGTTCTCTAACAAAAGGAATGAACCTCTCGTAAGAAAAAGCACCTAATAATAATAATAACCTCAAAATAGATCACATATGGATACAGTACAGATATCCACAATCATTTAAAAACAAAACTATTTAAACATAATAAAGAAAAACTTAGAAATACTATTAACGTATGAAAGTAGCAGACTTAAATCAGTCAGGGCTTCACGTGACTACATTGTCACACAGAAGTTATGACAGTCGAGACCAACATATCCCCATTCTAGGCAACCCGCTCGTCGCCAGTGCGGAATTACCCTCTTTATAATTTACTATGCGGCAATAACTCCAACTTTATATGACATTCTTGGTATTTAATGGTGTTTTAATAAATATCGTTAAAGTTAGGTTTGAAATGAGCGCACACTCGACAAAATTAACCATGGATAAGCATCGAACTATCCAAATTTTTCCTTCTAAAACTCGATTTTTTTTACCATTGCTTCAAATAAGAATTTCATGGGTCATCATGTTGGGTTCAAATAATCCAATTTTTCAAACTAACCCATGCCAAATAAGTCAAATCCAAATGCATATCAATTTATTTACATTTATTTATAATGATTTATTATCTGATATACGCCCAAGAGTGTGAATAAAAATTAATTGAACGATTTTATTAATAATTTTACAGAACGAGGAGTCGATTTCTCCCTATTTAAAAAACAAACAAACTATTTAACTTGTCTGCTATTCTCGACAGTTAAAATGAAATATTAAAAAAGTTAAAAAAATGTTGAAGAAGATATGAGGTTCGAATCTCGGTTGGGTGTATTGAGGGTGGTTTCTCCAAAATGGTTTTCTACTCTTCCATCCATGCAAATGCGGGTACATTTCCTATCAATAATTCTATATTGCCCATCACTAGTTGCAGTCATAATGATGAAGCATGACGCATAAGATTCTTGTAAAATACAATTAGGGCACGCAAAAAAAATATATATATATAATTATGCTTACACATGGTTGCCCTTTGGAGTATGCAGATGGTGCGGCCGCACGGGGCCCCTTTCTTGTTTAGGTGACAATAGGAGAGAAACAATTTTGGGTGAGAAATTTTTTTCTTGTGCGCTCGTATTGGCGATCTTGGCAAATACTGTCATGAATGTAAAAACAAATAAAAACATTGGGCCAATTTCATAGTCAGATTTAGTACGCCTCGAGTGCGGCGCTATACTAAATACAAGACGTCACCTACCTGAAATTGAATGGAATGGGCCAGTTTCATATGCGAAACTGGCCCATTCCATTTTGGTCTAGGTAGGTGTCGTCCTGTATTTAGTATCGATTCGCACTTTAGGCGTACTAAATCTGACTATGAAACTGGCCCTATATGGATTGATTTATTGAACGAGTGAAGCAAGTTCTTCGTTTTAACTCCACCGATTTGTATTTGTCTGTCTGTCTGTCTGTGGTAGATATTATGTCTCACTTTTAACTTTTGAACGCATTAACCGATTTAATTCAAATTTGGTACAGTTGTTCTTTGTACTTTTATACTGATCACGTTCTTTGGGAAAGAGAATTGAATGAAGGGTTGGTGTGAAATCAACCCTTATCTGTATAAAAACATGGCCATCGTTAATTATTGCATGTATTTATCTTTTAGGGCATTTCCTGATACCTTATAAGACCGACAATTAGTATAAAGGTGCAAACTGTGATAACACTAAACAAATATTAGGTTTTTAATTATTTTTTGGAGGGGAGGGCGGGTTAAGGGTGAAGCAAATAACTGGGGGTCCAGCAAAAGAATTTTTCTGAGAGCCCCCATGCCTGACAAGGGAATCCCTGGGGCTACATATTGTGTGGAAACTAGCCAAGCATTCTTGAAAGTCTGTGAGCCTCTCTTAAGGCTGGTTTCACACCAACGAGAGTCAAGTCGAGTTTGACTCACCAATTGAGTGAGACAAGTACATATTGTATTTGATAGCAAGATGGAGGACCAATAACTTTCACACCGGCGAGTCGAGTCACCCCGAGAATAGCCGAGTCTAGACGAGTCTAACCGAGTCAAGAGTCCATGATGCGGTAGATTACAGATTTCGTCAATCCAGCCGAGTCAAGTGTATTATTTCCACGTGTTTTACAAGGCTAACATCATGGACACTGAATATCTCATTGTTCTCGTTCAAGATAATCCTTTGATTTATAACCAGTCCCATCCAGAACATCGGGATAGAAATGCAGTTTCCACAATTTGGAAACAAATGTGGAAAACTACCAAAGGTGCATCGTTTCACACTAAGTGGGTAAAATCCACATCAAGCGACGTCTTTTTAGGCGTCTACGCTGGCGCCTCCATACAATTGTGTTTATATAAACCACTAGGATTGCATCCATCTTGCACGAGCTCGTTGATCAAACTAGCGGACTCAATGACTCGACTCACTAGTGTGAAAGTCCTTGACTCTAGAGTCATATTGGACTCGACTCCGTGAGACTCGACTCTCTAGTGTGAAAGGACTTGACTCCAGAGTCATATTGGACTTGACTCCGTGAGACTCGACTCACTAGTGTGAAAGGACTTGACTCCGTGAGACTCGACTCACTAGTGTGAAAGGACTTGACTCTAGAGTCAGATTGGACTCTACTCCGTGAGACTCGACTCACTAGTGTGAAAGGACTTGACTCTAGAGTCAGATTGGACTCAACTCCGTGAGACTCGACTCACTGGTGTGAAAGGACTTGACTCTAGAGTCATATTGGACTCTACTCCGTGAGACTCGACTCACTAGTGTGAAAGGACTTGACTCTAGAGTCAGATTGGACTCTACTCCGTGAGACTCGACTCCGTGAGACTCGACTCCGTGAGACTCGACTCACTAGTGTGAAAGGACTTGACTCCAGAGTCAGATTGGACTCTACTCCGTGAGACCCGGGACTAGTTGGTGTGTAGCCAGCCTAAGACTTCGGTGTTTTCACAAGACGGGAGCGATAGTTTAGTAAAAAAAATAAAAAATCCAAAACAAAGAAAACGTGCCGCTGGTTCAAAACAAATGATAATTATTGTTCACAGCTACTTTAGTCTTGTTTTCATGTTACTGTTTACTCATCACAATTCTAAACTCTCACCTGGAACAGAGACAGTCAAGGTCAAGATTACTCGCTGTGGGTACAGTCACCACTATCTTAGTTGCTGTCCTCACCTGCTTTGGTGGCCGCATGGTCTAAGGCGCTATTCTAGACTGGCGATGACGGGGAGATCGAGGTTCGAATCTAGGTCAGGTGCAGGGAAAGGGGTTTTCCCCCCCAAAAATTCCACCCTCTCTCCACGAAAATGTGGGCACACTTTCTATAAATATAACCTCTCTATTCCTAAACACCCTTAGTGTAATTAGTACATAAGCGTAAAACTCGAACGGTTAGTAAGACGCGGTACTAAAAAAAAAAGTTGTGGTTTGGCTGAGTAGGTAGGAGGGCCAACCACAACCATTGGTTCGATTCTGGGTGGTGCTTGCGAAGACATTTAAGACAGAGTGTAGCGAATACGAGTTAAGAGAAGTACTTTTCCGGTTTATATATAACAATATTTTTATGTCAAAATAGATCAAATATTTCTCCAGTATAAACAGAGTTTATTTTCTCCACGTGTTGATATCAACAGTTGTTGAATATGTCATGAGCTTAGCGGCATTAGATGAGAAACTTTTAAATGAAGAGGAAAAGTTGTCATTTAAATTCCAGAACACCCTCAACAGATATTCAACAACTCTTCACCCTCATACTCACTATCACCATCACCTCATCTCACCGGGACACGGAAAGGATGTACGATTAGTACATTAGTACGTCCCCTGGACAACGGTACATTAGAACTAGCTCATCTTTTAACTACAGGCTTAGGGTTCGGCCAAACTGGTGAGCACGTGATTAGCAGATA